>MJUT01054966.1:236216-251259 GCA_002080005.1 Gigantidas platifrons
ATCACAATCTCGGAACAATTTCAAAATCGTAGGCACACAATAAACCTAAAACAACCAGCACCTGAAACAGTGAGAGCAAAGACCATTTGATATCTAGTTATCTTATCCAATGTAAGCGTGATGCATCAAGTAGTTAGTTAGAGATGGGAAGGGGGGAGGGGGTGGGGTTGAGTTATGGTATTTAAAGCCACTTCAACAATATTTCAGTTATATCGTGGGTCAGTTTTATTGGTATGGAAAAAACCGGAGTAACCGAGAAAACAAACGACGTTAATGGATATAGAAAGAACGTATAGATGGAATCCAGCAATACACTAACAAGGAACTCAAGAATCATTGGAAAAATTATATTGCCGATTATTATATGACTTCAGATACTGTCTATTTCTGATTGGCTGACGTCTATAGTAACGATCTTTGTAAAACATTTTATTCTATATTAGTAAATTCTTTAGTGTAGATTTCTATCAAAATCATTCTTTAAAATAAAAAGACGTATTCACCGCCTCAGATTTAATATTCACCGCGGTAAATCTCACGTGTTACTATTTTTGGAACATGGAATTTCTTTTAGGAACGTTCTATTTTAATCAACCAATGAAAAAAGTAGTTCATTTGCCGAATCCGTAATACAAAAACAAAATGTTGTCTATTGATGCAGACGTACCGCCGGATTTGCCATTTTGTCGGACGGAACATTGAAAAATATATTAAATGATAAAGATTCAGATAATGTCATGGTGATGTAAACAATAATGTAGCACTACCTCAGGACAGTGGACATGTAACTTTTTATTTCAGAATACCACTATTTCCTCAACATATAGAATAAAACAATTACTGTCTTTTGATTCTGTAAATGTGTGGATTAATTGACTTTTGAAAAAAAAATGATATTCACTTCGCCCTTTCGGGCTCAGTGAATATCATTTTTTTTCAAAAGTCAATAAATCCACTCATTTACCTCATCAAAAGACAGTAATTGTATAATATTCACCTCGTGTGACGTCACGCGAGGTGAATATAACATTCCACCAGGCTATACCAAAGAAAATGTCGTGATCAAGGCTTATTCTAAGGCTGAAAGAAACAAATAAAATGTGTCATATAATAAAACAATTAATGACTTTCAATTCGATGGATACCAGGATTTATTAACCCAAGAATAATATATTTACCTCGGTAAATATAATATTCTTGGGTTAATAAATCCTTGTATCCACCTCATTAAAAGTAATTAATTGTATAATATTGGACCCCTTTTAAATCATGCATTTGCTATACAAATAGATACTAGTGCGCGGATACTGTAATTTAGGTTAGGAGGCGCACATAGGAGTCGAAGGATTCCAGTGGGCCAAGAGCATCGCCCTGAGAACAGATGAAGTCAATATAATCTTGTCAGATTTAACAATAGACGATCGACAACCAATACGCTGGCATTTTGATGAGTAGAGGGCGTGTACCTGATGTAACCCCGTCTGGATCCGCACCGAATACCATAAAAATCTGATATTAAAATTGAACATATCATGAATAAAATCAAACATAAAAACAATTACAAGGTATAAGGAACAACTATACAAAGCCGCAAAATGATACTAAACTGAAGAATACTGGAAACACAATTAAGCAGCAATAAAGGAAACTGGCGAAGACTGAGCTTGACAATGGCACAGAAAATAAACCTATGATCTGCTAGAAGTGGAATAAAGTCTGTAAACAACACAAGACAAGAGAAGTATACTGATGATACCTAAAATCAAGAGAAGTATACTGATGATACCTAAAATCAAGAGAAGTATACTGATGATACCTAAAATCAAGAGACAGAGAAACATTTGGAGTGTTAACACTAAAAGTTAAAGTCAAAACATTTGAAAACAGCAAAGGAAAATCAGATGCTTTGAATGAACAATTTAAATTGGTATTTACTAACCCGAACCTTGGGCATTTCACAGAAAGTGAGGACAGCAAAACACCAAACATACAAGATCTAAAATAAACAATAGAAAGCATTCTAAAATTGCGAAAAGGGATGAACCCTGGGCATTTATTAACTCCAACATCTTGTAAAATTATGGAGGATGTACTACAACCAATTAAACGACTATGTGAGTCACAGTCAGTAAATAACAACCGAAGACGTAAGAACAAAAGAACTAGTGCACCCAAGGTACCAGGCCTACTAGTATTAGAATTATTGATGTGTCTTGTTACACATAAACGGCAAAGGAAATGATATCACTTCCGAAATCCAGCATTTGGAAGACAACAGCCTACATTACCTAACAAAATAAACCAAAGTACGTGCTTGGAAAACAACAGAACAAGTCAAAAAGAAACTCGACACATTCTAAAATAGACGCATTAGACAATTATTAAGAATAAGATGGTCAGACACAATACCATATGAAGAATTACATCCTAGAGCTGAAACAACTAAAACAAGTAAAATTATTATACAAAAAGATGAAAATCGATAGCTGATGTCTTACGTATGGACAACAGGATTTGTACATCATTGACGATGAATCCTGAAAGAAATCGTATATTTGGGGGACCAAAAACAACTTGGAGGACGATAGAGACAGAAAGAGACAAACTAGATGGGCAATGAAAAAGACAGAGGCAAACGGATGAAGTGCATCATAGCCTTATGTGCCACCGTGCGTGGAGAGGTTAGGTGTGAAGGCATCTACAGGAAGACAAAGACGTTATGATTTATTGGACTAAGAAATTGCAGATGATGTCAAGCACTTTATAAAGAAGAGCTTGAAGATACCAAAGAGGTAATCAGAATCCATATATCGAAGAAGAACAGACAACACAATGGCCAAAAGATACCAAAGGGATAATCAGAATCCACATATCGAAGAAGAACAGACAACACAATGGCCAAAAGATACCAAAGGGATAATCAGAATCCACATATCGAAGAAGAACAGACAATACAATGGCCAAAAGATACCAAAGGGATAATCAGAATCCACATATCGAAGAAGAACAGACAACACAATGGCCAAAAAGAAAAAGTACAAACAACGATCTACAAAACTAAAAATTGAGTAGCACGAACCCCACTAAAAACCATGGGTGAACCCAGGTGCTCCGGAAGGGTAGGCAGTAAAACCATACGAAAGAGGAAACAGTCGATTTCAATTACACCATAAATGTACTTGATTTGGCAACTTACATTTTACCCTTACAAAAGATCAGAACTCATTAACACCATAGAACAAACAAGTCAGCAAGGTAATGGCCAAAGGACATAAACCTTTTGACACAGGAACGTCAATCGTGCTCAGATGAAGTAAAGAAACAAACACACCTAGCACTTGTCAGACCTCGAAAAAGACATAAAAAAACTTGAACATCATATTGAAATGGTCCAGCTATAAACCCTGACAACTACAAATGTTATCAGACATAAGTATAACAAGATTAGGGACATACAGTCAAACCTGCTCATGAGGTCACCTCTATTAAGCAGTCACTTGTATTAAAAGGTCACCTTTTTCTGGTCCCTTCATAGAAAATTACATATGAATTTAACCTCTTTTAAAAGGTCACCTGTCTTATAAGGCCACTTTTTCTGCATCCCAAAGGTGACCTCTTAATGCAGGTTTGACTATATGCTGAGATGAGTCTCTAGCTATTTTTATGAATCATACTAGAAATCAATGGCAAATTGTAGGACATTGAGATTGTTTGAAATACCATTTGTCCATCAACACAAAATTGTTTGTATGAATGCTAAATGAAAACCATAGAAATGATATAAAAAGTTACTTTCTCTTATAAATATGTTCACATTTAAATACATATATGTTGTGATATTTTATTTTTCTGTTGTTATATTTTCTCAAAAAACAAATTGTAAATGATAGTTGTATGTGTAATGAAAGTGCAGGCTATCAACTCATGGTACCTGTAAAATAAAGCTTCACATTTACATATACTTTGGAACTTTTAAGTGTTTATTTTGCTCATCAATTCACACAAACAATATTACAGAAAACAGGTGATTTCAGTATCTCAAAAAAAGTGTTTAAGGTCTTGAACAGAAAGCAAACGTGGGACAGAGGGACATGTATAAAACATACAACCACTTAAATTGATGCCAACAGTTACTTTATAACAGGATTTGAGAAGAATCGGTGATCTAGAACAAAGGTTATTGCATGGAAACCATTGTGTCTGCAGACAAATCCACAACATAATAACTTATTATTTTCATAAAGAGAGGTGAACCCCCCATTATACTGCACCCAAATATCCCCATTTCCTAGCTGTTTGACACATTTCATTTCCAAATATTTTGTTAAAAAAAAGGGGAAATCTGCAGATCAGAGGAAAATTGCATACTAAAGAAATTTAAAGAGCAAATTGAGAGAACAAAGGATATATTTGACTGATATCTTAACTATTACAATGACCCTATGATATAACTGTAAAATATAGAGGTTGTACCCTACAATATATGTAGATGATGAACATGAACAATGTATACATTATATATTTTTATCATTGAATTAACTATGAAACACTCTAAAACCAACTATATACTATATATGTCTACCACAATCTAAAATACACAAATAAAACATCTAGTTTGGCACTTACCTATTATCAGATCCAACATAGTCAAATGAAATCCAGCAAAATTCTTGAAATACTGATGATGTCATAAAAATATTGTTTTTCTACCTACATACCGGTCTTGAGAAAATCATTTTTTTTACAATATTCTTGTAACAAAAGATAATTTTATCATTATGCTACTGTATAAAGTGAACATTTTCTAAAACTTAAATCTGGATAGTAAAAACACAAATGTATTTGTTGTTAATTTTGTAGGTTCATTGTTACTTGATTCAACAAAATTTCAAGCTGTCATGGTTTTATTGGTAAGACTGAGTACCTGGAGAAAACCATATGTTGCTTACAAGTACCTGAACTTTAAACTATTGACCTTTGTAGAAATCATCATTAGAAATCCATTTTAGTGTGTTTTATAGTAGTCTTACAAAACTTGATTTAAAGGCACTCAAGCATTCATATAGATATAAAAAGGTGGGATAACTTGAAAAATCACGAACACTATTAAATACAGACACCATAATCACGACAGACAATGTGATCCCTATATCATCCATGCTGAACAGGTAACAAAAAAACAAAAACAAGGCAAACTTTCAAAACAGTTTATTTGGAAAAGTATATATGGAATGTGTCAAGTGTCAACATGCTGAGAAACAAACATGTAAAACAAAATTACATTTCATTTCATTCCTCGTGATATTAGTTTACATAAATCGGAGGGTAAACGATAACAATGACTTCAGATAGTAGAAAATCAAAGAAGTATTAGACAGCTATTCAAGCTTTTCATTTTAATGAAAGTAAAAAAAAACTTGTAAAATATATCTTAAAAAATTAACAAGATGTATATCATAATAAACAATTAATCTTATTTACAAAAAGTATTTGTACACAAATTTGATAACAAGAAATTGCAATATTAGAATATTTCACTCAAAAATTCTTATTAGTTATTTTTTCAAAATTTATAAAATAATTTATGCCATTTTTTTCATGATATGTTAACAATTATGCATAGTGCAAGTGACCTGAATATTTTTTTAAAGTAATCGTGAACTGTCATCTATCTTCACAAAATATGCAGGTCAACATTAATTTTAAGTACATCGTCACAAAAAAATATTAAATGAATTTTATGAATGAAATGAAAGGTATGATGAATCAGTTTTCAGGTATATTTTTGTTAAATAACAGGTCATTTTTTTTTCCAATTAATTTATATGGAATGGACAAACAAATTCAATATGTTTGGAATTGAAAGCCTAAAAAGTATATATACCATTGTCATGAACTAATTAAAATATGAAATTGATAAAATTTGATACTTGTATACCATGATGAATTAACTTTTCAACATTTATATGTATTTTATTAATGTTTCTGCTATTTTTCATGTTCTGTAGTGCCCTTTCATGATTTTAAAACAATAAATACCAAAAATGCTCTGAAGAGAGTCTTTCTATTAATTATGTGTTGGTGTCCATTATAAAAACTAATAAATTTAGTACCATTTCATTATTCCATCAAAATAACTTTTAATTTTCAGATACTTTTTTATATCAAATTATAAAACAATAATTAAATGTTAAAAAAATGTGTATTTCAACCATTTCTTAAGATTGGAATAAATTTTCTTTCTATCACATTATAGCACTTACATTGCAGCTACATTAATATAGGACAACATTCAAACTGGTAAAATAAAAATCTTAAAATAAAAAGACAAAAAAATTGTTGTACAACACAGATACAGTTGAATAAAACACACTCTCCTGCATAATCACAGATTCTATCCACAAAATGTTTAGACAATCTAATTTCTGGGTTCTATATCACAGATTACAGCTCCTCATTTTCAATAAATAGAAATTAGCATAAGGGTAAAGGTCATTTAAAGTTTAAGGAAAACATTAAGCACACCGAAAGGATGGCTTATTTTGTTTAACACCACTTTCAACAATATTTCAGTTATATCGTGGCGGTATACACTGAAATGAAAAGTGATGGCATAAATTCTTAGTAATAATGCCTAAATTTCAGCTGTTAATTTTTCGACTAATATTGTTTATTACAAAAACAAGAGAAAAAAAAATATTGCAAACATTACATTAGAATAAAAAAAAATTTTTTTTTTTTACATAAACATAAAAATTAAATATCAGTTTTGTTTTTTAAATATCAAACCTATATATAATACAATATAAATTAATGGTGTTTTATCATAATGAACATTTTCTCTTTTTGGGGACGGCCATTTAACTTTTATGGGGGGTGGGCATGTATTTTTGTTGTTTTTTGTTGTTGTAATTTCTGTGCAATATTGTATAGAAAAAATATCTCTACCTGAAAGATTAAAAAAATATATATAATCTTACACTACAGTTTGCATTAATAACATTTGGTAAAATTTAAAGAAAAATAACAGAATTTTCATGTAAGAAAAATCTTACTTTTGTTTCATGTAAACATTTTTTTCTGGCCCGGGGGACATATTATTGACCCCCTAAAAGTTAAATGGCTGGTCCCTTAGTGTATTTTTTCCTTCCACAGATGAAAATAACAATAAACACATGTCATATTATAAACATGAAAATGTTGATATACTCTGAAAAAAAATAATAAACACTACAACAAAATTATAGCATGTTATAATGTACATTAGATAAATAAAATGCTTCATGGTATAAATAAAAACATTGGAATGTGCTGATATATAATTTGAGCAAAGTGTGTAGGACAGTACAAACAAAACTTCTAAAAATATCTACTATCTTAATATTAACATTTTGATTTTCAAATTTGTTAAAATATAATGGATTTATTGAAAAACACTGTATAATACTGTGATACGTACATATACTGAGTATTTAATCTTAAACCAAATATTATTGGTCAATATCTGCATTTCTGATTTAATCAATCTAATCCCACCGATTATGCTCAGGAATGCTCAGGAATTGTGAAAACTTGAAGAATGTTCATAACTAAATAGTTTTACACAAATTCTATAATAGGCATTTTTTGTTCTATTATTTTCACTTTAGTAAAAATGTTGGAAATAAATTTCTTAAAAAATATTTTGCTGTCTGATCTGGGATATATATATTTTTTTAAAACTAATGGAATATTTTCTGGTTCTGAAATACTATATGCTTATCAATTCAACCTATGGAAAGTCGAATTAACATTAAATTTCTATTTTTTTATTTTTAAAGAATTTTACTCAGAGCTAAAAATCAATTTTCATAATTGTCCCATATCAATCTTTTATTTATGACATTTATTTTTAAAGACTTCTTACATGTACCAATTTACATACCATTATATTTTTTAGAAAATTAATTAAAAAAAAGGGAAAACACATAAACGATGACTAGGACCTCAGGATAGGAAATACTTCCAAAAAATAACATAAATGCACATCCAAATTACATGAGCGAGAAGACTGCAATAACATAAATGCACATCCAAATTACATGAGCGAGAAGACTGCACTTTATATCTACAATAAACAAAACAAATCGTGCAAGTTAAGTTTTGGCATTTGTTTATATTTTTTGGATAAATTAACAAGTTTGTTTGCATCAGTTCTATAAATATCACAGCGTGTACATACCAGTATTATACATAATCACCTTTATCACTTTTCTAAAAACTATTATTTATAATTTACATGTGTGATCACCCCACAACAGATAAAATACTGCTTAAAATATTTCGTTGGACATTCCATTTTTGTACGAAAATTTAAACATCAGTTGCATAGACCTTAAACTTTAGTACATGGACTCATTTTCAATTTTTGTCCATGACTTACAGTACCTACTTTAGTACATGGACTCATTTTCAATTTTTGTCCATGACTTACAGTACCTACTTTTGTAATTTTATTAAAAAACCAACTTGGTGTTGCCATTATGATAATTAAAATAGTCTTCTTTTGTTTATTTGATGAAGTAGAGTTATGGTTCCTGTATAATTATCTTACACATGCAGCTCACACTTTGGAAAGTTTTATCATAAATCTATATTGGAATGATGTTGGATAGGTGGATAAAGTGAACCGACAGTTGGCACTTGTAATGTATTTTTCTTCACATTTTTCTTATTAGTTTTATTAGTCAAAACATTAGAATTTTTGATACTAGTATGACTAGTTGCACTGACAGGTCTAGACGAACTAAAAAACTGACTTAAAGCACTACTGAGCCTACGACCAAGACTAACAATACTGTTCCCTTTTTGAGAAGCCCTCCGGTCCTCTTCTTCCTGATGTTTTTGTAATTTTGCCAACTGTGTAATATTACGCAAACTCTTTTGAGTTTTCCAACTTTTCCACGCACGTTGCAAAGTCTTTGCAGCAACATCTTCTTTCTTCTTCATCATCGTACTGGAAGTTTTTGTTGTTTTGACTCTCGTTGGGAATGTTTCAGAGAATTTGAGCTCCAGCTCCAACTTGAGTTGTTTAAATTCTTCCGTTTCTTCAACACGCCCTAGCACATGTTTAACTAGGTTCATAAGAATATCTAAGCAATGTATCTTATCTCCTTCGACTATAGGAAGATCAAACGCTACTAAAGCTATTTCATTTGGTTTTGGTATCCCTAGAGGTTCATCCAGGTCTGCTATAAAACTTGATAAATGCTCAAATTTGATAAACTGTGTCGCCAAAGGGTCATATTTTTCCCACACAACATAAAACATATCAAAATCATCCTCTGTGATTCCCACCTCTTCTTGTTGGTGAGCTTGATTGAAATTCTCCAGAATTACAGCAATATATGTGTTGATTATAATTAAGAAAATAATCAAAATGTATGAACACATGAAAATATATGCAAGCCAAGGTGTACCACAGTCACCATTTTCTTGTTTATATAGTGTTCCATCAGGACGAGTTATATATTCATCATTACAATCTGGAGGCTGAATGAGAAGAGGTTCTAGAATATCATTCCAACCAGCAGATGTGGAAAGCCTCAGCAACAGTACGAAGCTACTGGCAAATGTTTTAAAATTAACGACATCTTCGTCCAAGACGCCACCAGTTATTTTTAAATTTCCAAAACTTGACATTCCAATAATAGCATATATAAACATAATCAACGTCAAAAGAGCTCCAATGTTTATCAGAGCTGGTAGGGAAATTATCAAGGCAAACAGCAATTTTCTTATTCCCTTTGCAGCTTTGATCAATCTTAACACACGGCCGATCCTGAATACTCTGACAACACGGAGAAGTGTCGGAGAAACGGACAAACTTTCTAATAAATCTTCTAAAATGATCGCTGAAAGAAAAGTAAAAAAAATAAAAATAATGAATTTTTCCTAGGAAAATTGGTTTTATGGTATAAATGTAACTGGATTTTTAATGACAAATATTGTGATCTTATTGGTGTTCAATGTTTGGAGCCAAGAGGTGATTGTTTGTTTTATTGATATTAGTGGAATTGTTGACCAACACTGTTTTAAACTTTCTTTTCATAATTCTACCTTTTAATGTGGAAGTAAAAATGTATCATGGGAAACCATTAAAATATTTAATTACTTTTGCACTTTGTGATCACTGGGACATTTATTCAAAGTTATCATGTAATAGTGATGGCTGCATCCCAGGGCAGACTTGACAGTCTAAAACAATTTCCTCAAGTGACAAAATAATTTTTTGAAAAACTGGGATCAAATAAACTTCTATTAGTACTATTTACAAAATTGAAAAGATCTAATAGATAAAATGTATAATTTAATTTAAGTTTCGAATAATTTTTTTTGGACATATTAGTCCTTACTTAATTATGACCTCTTGTAAAATTTTCAGGATATAAGCATATTTTTGTGGTTAATTAAGAATGTTTTAAGAGAATCCAGTATATAGGCTCTCCCCCTACTGGCTGATTATGCTTTTAAGAAAATCCATTTTCAAGGCCCTCCCCCTACTGGCTGATTATGCTTTTAAGAGAATCCATTTTCAAGGCCCTCCCCCTTCTGGCTGATTATGCTTTTAAGAGAATCCAGTTCCTAGGCCCTCCTCCTACTGGCTGATTATGATTTTATGAGAATCCAGTTTCTAGGCCATACCCCCTTACTGGTTGATTATGTTTTTAAGCCGAAATCAAACTCTTGTTCTTTATACTGATTCAATCAAGCACATTTAATTTCACTCTATCCTCTACTATAAAGAACTCTAAAGTTCTACTACTGCTAGGCTAATTTCAGCTAACATAATCTATATTTTAAATCAACTTCTTTCAGAATTAATCTACAAATTAAATTCATTTTTAGTCATAACTTAAAAAAAAATCATTTTTAGTCATAATTTATCAAATATCAGAGAAATGTAGAAAAAAATTATAGTGTTATTTTAAAATTTTAAATCATTTCTATAAAGAGACTACAGATGTAAAACATTTTCTAATCACTTCTAATGTAGCTAAATAAATAGATCAAGATAAAGCAATATGTTTTTGTGACTTAAGTCATATATGCTACCAACCAATTTAGTGACTTGGTCAAATTCTATAGATCAACTTTGTGCCCAAGTCAAATTCTACCAAAAACAACATGTTACCTGATTCCTGCAGTATTAGAACTAAGAGAAAATTAGACATGTTAATAAAAAGAAAAAATAAAGAAAATTTTGACAAATGGCAATTTAAAAGCAAGAAACCCATATTGTACCATTGAAAATTAATTTAATTTAAGATAATTAAATGTGCTGTGATTTCTTTATCAAATGCTGTCTAAATGTGACCCAGTTTACATTTAAAGGTCACCAACGTTTACACTAACATATAAATACAGCAACTCTTGGCAGCTAGTATGAGATTGCTAATTAACACCACGTTCAACAATATTTCAGTTATTATATCACGTCAACAGAGGTGGTCGTGTCTCTTAAAAGAGGCTTGATCTGTATAGATAATGAGGTGTTGGGAAATTTTAAAATGGCCTCACGAAATGAAGTTTGGTGTGCCATATTAAAAACATAGATATCTGTAAAAAGAGAGGTTTCACTTTATTAGAAATCTTTTGAATTTAATAGACAATTACTTGTACAGTGAATAATTAAAAAATAAATTTGATATATCTGTTTTATCAAGAGGTCATAATTCTAGTAGAAGTCAAAAATAAATCTAATGAAAATTCTAAATTGAAACTTAGATTAATGTCAACCCCCTCCACCCCCACAATCCCCCAAAAAAGGATAAAAACAATACATCTTTCCTTTATCAAATGGAGAGTAGAAAACATAATTTCAGTGAGATTGAAGAGAGGGGATTATAGGATTATAGTGTTTAACGCCATTTTCAACAATATTCCAGTTATATCATGGCAGTCAGTTTTATTGGTGGAGGAAACCCAAAGTAATCGGAGAGTAGATTGAAGAGAGAAAATGTATATTTTAATTCAATTGAATTGTTGTTCATTTAGCTGGTTGGAAAACTGATTTTTTTTCTATCATGTTATTCATTGTTACAAAATACATGTGTAGTAATATTATAATGTTGGCAAGTCAATACAATATAGTCTAGTGTGCAATATTTCAGCCATATCTTACCAAGAGGTAATTATATAAATAAAATAACACTGTTATACAAATACAGTAGTCCCTCTCTTATAAGGCCACCCCTACCCCCACCCCTCAGATTTCAGATGCACTAAAATAGTAAAATATACTACATGTACTAATTTGTCCCTCAGCAGAGGCCTTCCCATATTTTCATTGCAAAAGGGGTGCCTCTTAAGAAGGGAACTATTGTATTGTAAGAAGGTATTCTGAATAAGTATTTGAACATTCTCAGTTTGATATGAAATTTTCCCGTCCTCACCTCACAAAGATTGTATAATTACATAACTGCTCTAGTTGTCTTTCCTTGTTCGGATTTTTTCAGATTTTGTGCATTTGTATTCTACATGTATATTTTTAATTGAGACCTTGCATAATTTAAATACAAATTCAAGTCTTAGTTTAAAATTTCCATTCAATGATTTGATGTGAGAGGTAATTGTTCGTTTTGTTGAAATTGGTGGAATTGTTGACCTTCACAGGAAGCTTTTCAGCTATGACATCTTGATGAGTCAATATTTCAGCAGATATTGTACTGTGAATTCATTATTATTCATATTTCTGTGGATCACTTTCTCCATAGGGTAATAAACAAGCATCCAAAGTTGTAAGGAATTCCATTTGAACATGTAGAAGTTGTGTGTACAAACTTTACGTGACAGGCAGACAGACAAGCTAATCGACCGATAAATGACAGATGCAACATGACGACAAGAGCTCACAGAACGTTTCACTCTATGACCTACTAGATTAACACGAGTGCCACTAGTGAAGCAGGAACTACCTACCCTTCCAGAGCACCTGAGTTCACTCCCGGTTTTAGTGGGGTTCGTGTTACTCGATCTTTAGTTTTATGTGTATGTTTTGTAGATCGTTGTTTGTCCTTTTGTACTTTTTCTTTTGGCCATTGTGTTGGCTGTCCTTCTTTGATTTACGTATTCTGGTTACCCCTTTGGTATCTTTTTGCCATTGTGTTGGCTGTCCTTCTTTGATTTACGTATTCTGGTTACCCCTTTGGTATCTTCAAACTCTTCTTAGAAGTAAAATGAGAAATTTAATCCAAATTATGCATGTTCATACCTAACAATGACAGCACGACGACAACAAAATCAAAAACATTCCATGGCTGTCTAAAATAATGAAACCTCAGCCCAGTAATCTTAATAGCTGCTTCTAGAGTGAATATTGTAGTAAAGATAATATTCATAATCTTCAAGATGTCTTCCACCATTTCCGATTGTTTGTAGTGTTCTATTCCCATGACAACCATGTTTGCAAATATGATCACAACTATACATAGATCAAATTTAGTGCTGACTGATACATCATAAAATATTCCTTGTATTGTATTCTGAAAATGGAAAAAATAAAATAAAATAAACATGGATATGCATTGTGAATGATATCAAAATCATTTTTCTTACGAATATGTAAAATGGCACAGTACAATTCTTAAGAATTATTTATAGATAAAACACACTATAGCCCCTGGAATTTAATTATGAATATTTTATGCATGGAACTATAAATGTACATTTTTTTAATACAATTAAAAAAAACACTACGATTAGAAAAACTAAATATTACCATTGAAACAAGTTAACAGAAATCTATTAGAATTTCCATTCCATTAAGAATTGTAAGTTTTTGGTATACGAAAGACAATAACAGCTCAGAACAATATAGTTCAAGCCTCGGTCAAACCAAAGGGTATAAAATTGGAATTTATTGCTCCTCCGTTAAACATGCAGCACTAAAGAGTAAAAGTAAAGACTGGTTGGTTCAGAATAATGTGTCTGAGTGGAGCGACATGTCTACACACAGACTGCTGTTTCAGTGAGCTTATAAAAATCCAACTCTGCATGTTGGTCGAGTACAAAGGGGATAATCATTATCATCTGATCATCAGAATGTAACTTGTTCTTGCCATGATATAGCTGAAAACTTGCTCAGTTGGTGTTAGACAACAATCACTCACTCTAACAATGTCAACATTTATATTTTGAATAAAAGACTAGATTTTCAGCAATACTACAATCAATTGTTATCATAAAGTCTAGCGAACCAATGACAGATACCGATAAATGTGAAAAGTAAAATTTACTTCATTCTCAAAATACCGGTAATGTGGGTGTTTTTTATGTAATGAAAAAATAATGTATAATTCTAGTAGGTACACTGTCATATATATGTAAGTACAGGATTACATGTTCATACACACACTAACATGCATTCATGTATTACATGTACATGCTTAAAAATAGTTATTGAAAAGTAATTTATTTCTAATGCATGAAGTAAATATATATAATCAAGTTAATGGAACTTTAAAACCACAGCTGTGTGCACTAACTAACCCCCCTTCATGAAATCAAAGGCTAGAAGAAAACCTTTACCCAAACTCTTACAAATTTTATTCTCATATAAAAGTGATGTTATAAAATTAATAAAGTTTATTTGAAATGCACAATTTTACCCCAAGGGGTTGATGGCATACAATTATACAAAACATATATACAAAGCAGACAAAGGACAATCATTAATTAAGTACAAATTAAAAGAATAACAAGACAGTCTTATACAGACAAATTAAATTTGTAAAATCATACAGTTATAGAGTCCACTTTCCTCAGTATTAAAGACTTTTTAATAAATGGAGCAACAAACCGCAAATGATTCGGCAAAGACATTATCTGTATATATTTTTCATTATTGTTTAGTGCACTTAGAAAATTATTCTGTATATTCATTTCTAATTCTTTTCTAATATCATTATATTTTGGACAATGGAAAAAGTAGTGAATTTCATCTTCAATTACATTCATATTGCACATTTGGCAAAGTCTATCATTTCTTTTTGATCTTTTATAA
>MJUT01054966.1:257601-285607 GCA_002080005.1 Gigantidas platifrons
CCTCGACTTCGTCTCGGGTGATAATTTTTTCCCTCGTGTGTTAATCTACCCTAACACCTTCATCCAAGGGCAGTATGTTTATATTATGGATATAAATTGATTATTTGTTCATTATTATTCTAATACCGGACATACACACCCCTTTTTGCCCCCCCCTTCCACCCATTAATTATTATTTACAAATTGAATAGTTCCAATTGTATTTTTGGGAAATAACAAAAAATTAAAGCAGTGACCTCATTATTTTTGTACCAGAGATAGTTGTGGTCAATAATAATGTATATAAGTTACCTGTTTATTATGGAATTATAAAATAAAATGATTAATATCTCCAATGTGTGTATTTGATAACCAATCAAAAATGGTGATGATCTTTGATGTGTGCTTGATCACAATTCAAAATGAGTATCCAAACTTTAATATATGCGTTATTTCTTGGTAAAAATGTTGATTAATTAAAAACATGCAGTGAGCAATGTATAATTTATAATATATATCCATCAACAAAGTTAAAAAAGTTAGTCTTTTTTAAAATCTCACCTTCTGCAGGATTGAAGTATAGATCAAAGGCAATCAAGTTTCAATTATTTTTTTGCTTAATTAAATCCAAGATCTATATCATACTAATTGTTTTGTAAAACATCAAACAAAAGACTTGTCAACATATTTCTTAATTAAAAAAGCATGAACAAATATTTAATTATGAGAGGCTAAAAGTTTAATAGAAATTTAAATTTTCTGCCAAATTTGTACACTACTGCTATACACAACAACACTCCTCCTAATCATGGCAACAACTTCAATATAACTAATAAATAGAGGGTGATAGGTGTACCCTTGGTAACAGATTTGTTTGTTTCCTATATTATAGACTATGATCACCAGTATAATCCTAGCAGTGATCGTAAGGTAGTTGGATTTACAACTACCTATTTAATCAGTGCCTATCACCACTGATGTTGTGAATTCGAATCTCGATCAGGCGAGGAGTACAACATTATGTGATAAAGTTTGTCGGTGACTTGCAACAGGTCACTGGTCAGAGGTTTTCTCTTGTTTCCTCCACCAATAAAACTGACCGCCACGATATCACTGAAAAATTATTGAAAGTAGCATTAAACACCATCAAACAAAGTATATAATTAACATATGTAATTCAGTACATTGTATCTATGCTTTGCTAAAATATAGGGTTCACATCAGAATTATGGTGTTTAACACCACTTTCAATAATATTTCAGTTATATAATGTATATGGCTGTCAGTTTTATTGGTGGAGTTCCCTGATAATATTCCAATGATAAAATATACACAATATAACAAGAAGCAAGAATTACAAAATAAAACAAACAAACAAACAAAAAACAAGCAAAAACTGTCTAAACTGATATCAGTAGGTCTAATTCTGGTCTAAATTGGTTAGATCTGGTCTTTGTATACTTACCAGAAAACTAGGACCCTGCAAATTTGTTGTTTATTAGGATTCTGCTTTAATATTGTTTTTTTTTTAAAGAGGCATTTCATTCAACACTCCTATTTTACTTTGTAATTTCACTAAATGGCATTATTTACACCTATGTAAAAATTATGACAAAGTAAAGGGCATTTTTGTTTAATATGGACAGAAATTTAACATGGTCATCTGATATGAGCTGCATAATTTGTCATGATAGAAATTGTTCCAAATATTAGAATTATTCAGATATGTGACATATTTCCTTAGAAAAGTATTATGTGATCATTAAACCTGATAAAACTCATTCTTAGACAACAATCAACAATCAATAAAAACCAAACAAAAACAGATTTTTGTCTGGTAAAAATTAGTTTTAAGTAATTGCAATATCCCTATAAGAAATAAATTTGAAAACAAATTGGGTAAATGTGCTAACTTAATACAAAATATAGGAAGAAATAGTTGTCACATATTATGACCTCATTCTTTTAAGGTCAGATGCATGTCATAACCTGCTTTTGAAGTCAAAGAGGTTGACAGGTACAAACTTTTTTTTTCTTGAAAAAAAAGAAGAAAATAAATGTAGCTGAGAAACAAAAAAAAGAAGTTACAATGTCCCATTCAAAAGCAGAGATGGCACTTTTGGATTGAAAAATGTCAAAAATGGATGATTTCAATTTGTACCTTTGGTCTTTTAATTGTCTTCTGTGGTTTTTTGTTGCCAAGTTTCTTCAATGTATTCATATAGTTGCGTTGTGTTGTTGTCAAGAACATATCTAACACATGACCTTCATACTGAAAAATAAAAACAAAATAAAAACTATATACTTGACCTTCGTACTGAAAAAAAAAAAATATATATATATATATATATACATTACATGACCTTCATACTGAAAAACAAAAACAAAATAAAAAACTATTTAGTTTGTAAAATCTTTCATATTCCAACAATTGTAGTTTCAGACCGTGAACCAGAGAAAATGTTTCATGTAATATTTACAAGAACTGAAGTTGATTCCTAAAAATCTCAATTCAAGCTTTGCTAGTCAACATAACACTACATGGTGACAGGGTAAAACATGACTGACAAATCTTCTAGATTCATAAATTCAGTCTAAATATTAATACAATCACAGCTTTAACTTTAAATTTGTCACTATATATTTTGATAAATACAGTGAAATCTGTCGAAACCAAACTTATTTGAACCAATTTTTATGTTTGAAATAGACAGGTTTTCGGTTTATACTGGTTATTTCGACAAATATTTCCTATATTGGACCTTTATTTAAAATTTGGTCTATACAGGATTCTGTTTTATTCAGGGTTCGGTTTAAACAGCTTTCACTGTCCACAAAGATGTATATTTACCTGTTTCTTGAGTTCATTGAAGTTATCGATGATAACACTGATAATCAGATTTAGGGTAAAAAATGATCCAAATACGATAAACCCAACGAAAAATAGATAGTACCACTTGTTAGATTCATAAGATGGTTGTTTATCTACCTGAAAAGCAAAAATAAAATTCATTTAAATAAGATTTCACTTTTGAAGCATATAAGAGATATTCAAGGTATAATTAATTATACTTCTTAGAAAGGGGTCATCATGTTCGAGATCATATGGTAGTCGGATATACATCTATCTATACAATTTGTGCCTATCACCACCAAAGTTGTGAGTTACAATGCGAGTGTCAATATTCCTGCTGATGGCAAGGTGTGCTCAATACTATTCTATTTGATAAACATTGTTAGTAACTTGCAATGGCTACCTGAACAGCATGCACACATTTTGCACAATATCCTCAGATCTTAAAGTGAGTTTGGTAAATTTTTAGTGAGATTCTTACCAGAAGATTTTGTTTTTATCATTCACATATGATTAATATGCTATTTAACAAAATGGCTGTGTTCTAAAAAATATTCTTCGTGTATGTATGTTGGACTTCTAGACATGCATAAACTGTGTATGTAATTAATTGTTTAAGATCTAAAATAAAATAAAACCTGTCATTTGAACTATGTAATTTTTTAAGGAATATTATCACCCTGGTCAACACATTTACTGCATGCAAACTTTAATTTGTACAATACTGACTTTGTGGTAATAACCACTTACTTCAGTGGCATCAACAGCATCTTCCATTAATTCCATCCATCCTTCAAATGTGGCCTTAAATAAAACAAAATCGTAAGTTTATTAGTGAACTTTAATCCAAGTGTAACCAAGTAACCAAAATCTTTAAGAAATGAATACCATTGGTTTAGACAGTTAAAAAAAGGGTTTTTGCACAAACAATTATATAAATAAAATAAAATAAAAAATGAAAAATAAATAAATAAATAATATACCAGTAAATATAATAAAATAAATAAAAAAAAACTTCTCCTTTAAGTCTTCATCTACACTAAAAAGTTTAGCTTCTGGCTTATAATTGATTGCCTTCCTGAACAAGGCCCTACCAGTTATATCATATACGGTGTATGGAAAGTGATGGAAATTAAAGAGGACCTGATTGTCACAATTTTAACATAAATTATACTGTATAGCAATGACTGTGGAATTGTTTACTTAAAAAACTTACTTTGAATTAAATATTACTGTGATTCTACGTTCACAACCTATAGCTGTGTATACACAATTACCTATAGCTGTGTATACACAATTACCTATAGCTGCTTATACCGTAGCTCTTATGATGTTTTTTGATAGGTGCGGACCATAGGGGGAAAAAATTTGCATAAGAATCTTATTGTCTGATACTCACTACTTGGAATAATGCCAAGAATCCTTTTCCCACGTGATCAAAGTTGACCTTTGAGTTCGTCCAGTTGTAACCGCTGGATAAACAGTGTGTTTTATTGGCTATTACGGAGGGATCAAATTTATCTCCAGCACTATCTACACATTTAAAAAACTTCCCAGCAAAGAACTGCACTCCCATAATACTGAATATGAGCCAGAAAATAAGACAGACTAGGATGACATTTATGATGGAAGGTATTGATAACATAAGAGCATTCACAACGATCTGAAATAATAAAAAATAATATATTGTATTAGGGAATATTTCTTGTGGTCTAAAAACTCCCCAACAAATATTTAGAATTGGGTACTTGTATGTTTTATGTCCATTTGTTATGTACCTACAACAAAGTTTTAATAACAAAAATGTTCTTGTTTTCCTGTTTCATGACTATATTACTAATGGAGCAGAAAGTGATTATCCTTCCGCAGCCTGAGTTCACCTCGGTCGTTAATGGGGTTTTTGTTGCTCGATCTTTAGTTTTCTGTGTAGTGTTTTGTAGATCGTTGTTTGTTCTGTTTTGTTTGGCCATTGCATTGTCTGTCATATGATTGACAGCTTCTGATTACTTTTTGGTATTTTCAAACATTTCCTATTAACAAGTGTTGATTTTCATCAGTGTTTTCACCATGATGTGGCTAAAAATAACTTATTGAAAAATTTGTTTTTAGACATTAGTTACTATAACTTTCACGAACATTACGTTAAAAATGTCCTTTATTGATGAGTATCAAGAAGACAAAAAAAAAGGGGGGGGGGAGAGTTATGTGATACCTGGACTTGGATTGACATGTGGAAATGAAATAAAATAAAAATAATTAAAATACTTCAATAAAAATATAAAGTGTACATCAGTAGGTTATGAAAATCAAATTGGTAAAGATTTGTTGAATTTGATGATGTATGGTAAAGAGACAATGATTTGACAGAAATCTCAAGTAAATGAAAAAAACCAAGGGCAATTCTTCATTCTCCTTTTTTTTTTATAAAAAAAATTACAATGTAAATAGACTTTTAAAGTCAATACCTTCATTCCTTGCCAGCGAGAAATGGCTCTGAGAGGCCGTAGGGCACGAAGAGTCCTCAATGATCGGAAGGCAGAAATATCTGCCGCTCCCGCAGCTTCTGCTCCAAAACTGGCCCATGATATCTACAAAACAAAAAAACTCTTTCCCAGTATTCTGCATAGTCAAGTTGATATTTTACAAAGTACTTTTCAAAGTAAAATGATATGCTTAACAGTCTATGTTTACTTGGTTCAAATCCTCCCCCTCCCATTCATTAGCATGACTGCTGTGCTACTTAAAGTATAAAACACCTTTTTTCCACTGAAATTATTCAAATTTTTAAAAAATGTGAAAATAATTCAATCATTTTTTTCTGTTTTTATATTGTAAATATTTTGTACAACAGTATATGAAATCTGTATTTATGTAGAAATTTTATCATTTTTAAATGAACCACTGAAAAACTGATAAAATATTTCTCTAATGAAAAAGCTATCACTGAAAAAAAATAGATGCCCCAAAACCTTTATTTTCCAGCTGTTTTGACAAAGTTTAGCACAGTTCATTTCAAATATTTTGTTAAAAAGAGGAAATCTGCTGATCAGAGGAATACTTTCATCTCTGTCTCAAAGTGGTATTTAAAAACAAACTTACAACAACAATGATGAAATCAAGAATGGTCCAAAAACTTGAAAAATAGGTTTTCATTCCCAATGCCAGCCACTTCATTATCATCTCAATGGTAAACAAGACCACAAATACTATGTTAATATAATACAAGGCAGTTTCCAAATCAGATTTCTGATACAAATATATGTCTTCAAAAGCCTGAAATAAATGTAAGATTACATCTTAGGTGCAATTAAACCAAGATGGCTACCTAATTGTTAAAGCTACGGAGCATAAGTAGTGTTCTCATATTAAAAAAACATTTAAATAAAAATTATAAAATATGTTTTGCTTGAAATATTGTCATTTTGTGTACAGTATGTATTTCTTTGTGTAATACATGCCACTTTTCAATTAGTTTTGTAATAGAGGATTATGGATGTAAAACGCTCCTGTCAACAATATTTCAGTTATCTTGTAAATGACCGTTTTATTGGCAGAGGTATCCAGAGAAAACCTGTAGATACGTCTCAAGTAACTTACAAGTTAATTGTATAGGTAGATATAAATCAAACTACCATGTAATTATGGTCATGGTGCCCATTCAATTCCAACAGAGTATATATATAGGCTTTGAAAAATATTACATGTACATGTACAATGAAATCTGTCTAAACAAAACCTTCTTAAGACCAACTATGTGTTTGATATAGACAGGTGTTCAGTTTATGAAGGATACCAGTTTATCTAGTATTCTGTTTAGACAGGTTTCACTGCAATACTTAATCAGATTGATGTAATGCAAGTAATCTACAAAACAGATCTAATGCAATAGGTTGTGCTAAGCTTACTATAATTTGTTTTTAAACTGTTGTTATTCTTTTAATTTTTAGTGTGTTGACGCATGTAGATAAGAACGTTTGTTCACATACCAGTGCAATACTACTTAAAGCAATACAGATAAGTACAGCTCCCTCAAAAATCTTGCTTTCAACGATAATAGTCATTACACGTCTGAAATTATGCCACTTTATTCCACAAGTAGTTTTGTCAAATTTCTCCCAACTTCCAGCACAGCACCTGAAATTACCAATAAAAAATATTGAATGCTTAGGCCATACAATAAAAATGCTTTGTTTCTCTGCCTTTACATTTCTTATTTGTATGGATTTTGGAACTGTCCTGACAGTGTGGTATTCTAAACAAAAAATATATTATTAGTCCTATCTATCCATAAATATATTGTTTCCAATAACATTCTGTACACAGTATATATAATGTGATGTATGACACTTCTATTTGATGATTCAATAACAGTTGCTACAATTTTCATGTAGAACGAATTTAATATATAAAATCTGCTTGCACCCCGATATAGCTGAAATAGTGCTAATGCTGGTGTTAAACACCAATCATTCAATCAATCTTCATGTAGATGGCAACACCATAAAATTCATATTCATGTCAATCAAACCTGACTTGTGCACTGAAGTAGAAAACTTATCTTTTATGAAAATGTATGATTTTCCTATTAAATAAATAAACAAATATTGAGTCCTGATGAAAATAAATACAAAAATGTATAGATATACAGATCTATTTGGATAACATGAATGAGGGCAGCATAACAAATCTTTTTTAGCATGACCTTATATGTTGATGTACAAATTCTACAAACATATATATTAATTTCATTTAACAAATTTGTAATTACTCCCAGTATACACTTTGTTTTCTAGAGAAAGCTGTTTGGCAACACACAGTCAAACTGTGATGTATTCATAATTCAAACATCAACTTATAGACCCAAATATAAATTTTCAGCATTTGGGACCGCAAGGTAACAAAAACTGATAAAGTACCACATTGTATAACAAAGGCACTTTTAGGTTATTTATAGACAAAACTTTATGGAACTTTATTTAAGAATTGAATGCATTCTTTTGAAGTTTCATTGGGGTATGAAAGCGTTGACCGAAGTACATTTTCAATGAAGAGGTAGCGCTTCATTGAAAATGTACTTCGGTCAACGCTTTCATACTCCAATGAAACTTCAAAAGAATGCATTCAATTCTTATAATTATATTTAAATCACACCAAAATTTAATATAGTTGAATCTTTCGTTGTGAATTTTATTTGTGTTAGATTTTTTGCTGTTGGAAATTACTACGCCATTGATTGTTTATATCTGACGTCGTCATGGAGGCATGTGCAAGTTCGGGTTTGAGTTTCATTGGGATGTGAAACATCTCTTTTATAACCATCTGACCACTTCATAACCAATCATATTGTAGCATTTCAAGGAAAAACAGAAGTAATGTAATTATAATAACATGTATCAGAACCTTATCCATGGGACTCAAAATCAGGAGGGTTTCTCCTCCTCAGGTTTTCCTGAAAGGATTTAGAACTGTGAGAAATATGAAAAATCTAATGAAGAAAAAGATGGTCAGATATTTAAACTAGTGTTAATCATAGTTAAATACATTATTACAATCTAATTAAAATTAGATCTCCACACTTGCTCCTTATTTTCTATCGGTGTTATATAGTCGTTAGTGGAAGTGCGATCTTCCACCGATAGTAAATTTTAATTAGATTGTATATTATTAATGACTTGTTTTTAAATATAAAACATCATCTACTAAATATATAGAAATATACATTCACAGTTCATCAATGATATTGATGTTGACTTTAATAAACACGTAGATAGATATCAAATTTAGTGTGCACGACATGTTTCTGGAATAACCTTCATCAGGTACACTCAAAATCGAAATATTGGAAAGCCAAATAATTTAAAGTTTTGGGACCAATAAAGCCAAAGGGCCTTTCCAGAAATTTTTATATACCATATTAAGAATAAACTGGTAGAACGTGCTAAAGTGGGTCACGGGTCACTGTGAGTAGCATGTGTAGTCACGTGACTTGTCTCATTGGTATCGAGAAACAAATACAGTGTTGAAAAAACTGTTGATACTCATAAAATATTGATAAATGCAATAAAATTTTATGTTTGTCTTCAAGAAATATGATAGACAAAACCATGTGTGAAGTTTTATGACGAAATATCCCTGATTTCTATGTAAATTTACGAGTTGAAGTGGGGAAACACCCACAGATAATTTTAGCGATGTATTTTTATCTTGTTAATAAAAAAAAATTAGTACTATAAATCTATTTTCATTTAGTTGGGGTACAATTTCAACTCAAGAACTAAACGACATTTTTGCACTTTTCAAATTAATATTATTTCTTAGATTGGTGAGCTACTGAAAATTTTTCAAGATAAAAAGAGTGATGGAAATTAGTAGAATATATATGTTGTATTATACAAAGAATGTTTAAACAAAGAATGACAAAGATGATAAAAAATAATGAAAAATGAAAGTTTAATTATCATATAAAACTTTTTAAGATATAGCATGCAACATATAACACAAAAAACATCTAAAAATGTGGTCAGGTATATATCAATAGTGTTTTCTACATGCAGGTAAACAACATTAAAATAAACCATGATTTTATTTTTGTAATACTTTCCCAAAAGATAAATAAGTAAAATAATCTGTGTATTGAAATTTTTCATAACTTTTGGAATAGTTTTATTGAAGAATATAAGGTTATACGGATATAACTGAAATATTGTTGAAAGTGGCATTAAACACCATAAACCATCAGAGCATTGCTTGTTTGGTTTTTTTCCTCCCTGGTACATGTAGTAATATTAGAACTTAAATAGGATCAAAATGAGGGACATCATGCCATTAGTATATTTAAGTACATTTGTACTTTTTATTTCTGGTAAGATGGAAGTTGTAGTAAGTTTTAATATTCACAAAAATACTACTCTAATATTTAAATGAGATGTTGAGTCTTTTATACTTTTTTCCACAGAAAATGGAAGATAAAATAAAAGTTTTCCCAGTGTTAAAATTCAGGAGAAAAAAACTAAAAAATCTCACATATTCTTACCTGCGTTCAAGTCTACAGATTAAAAATATGCATGATCACATGATGCAATACAAAGACACAATATATATCACATGACAAAAGAAAGAAGACAAATAACAGAATTGATACATGTACACTAATCTCAACATGCATGCAATGCTATGAGAAAAGGACAGAGGCTATAGTTTATTTCTTTCATGATATCAAATACTAAAAATTTAACTTTCTCATACAGAAACTAGTAATATTTTGACCAAACAGAATAATATTCCCTATTTATGTCAAATTCATCACATGCATTTTTATTTTCTATGATATATGCAAGCAGTCTCTATCACCACTAAAGTTGTGAGTTTTATTCCCTCCCTTGGTGGGGTGTACTTGACACAACTTTATGAACAAAGTTTGTCAGTGACTTACTCGATTTTTTTTTTCTAATTTACTGTTTTCCTTCACTGATAAAATTGAGACACATTACAACTAGACAATTGTTGAAAATGGAATTGAATATAGATCCTCCTTTGTCAACCAGTGGATTATGATATTTCTTGTTGAGATAATCAAAATTTGAAAACTTAAAAGAGTGGAGAAATATCGTAATCTGCTGGTAGCAAAAGGAGAATCTGTTCTCCTAAGACCAAAACGTCAAAAATATGTTTTTAAGTGGTTAATTTCTGTCGTTAATGAACTTCAAAACGTAATTGGCAGGAATTCTCAAGCAGAAATTTAACCACCATGGTTATTAAAATTATTACGAAAATTTAACCTACTGGTTAAACATGCTTAGAACAGGAGAAATACCTATACCCCATAAGTAAATCTCAATACAAAAAAAATGTACATGCAATAAACTATAATTTGTTGTTTTTATTCATCAATTTTTAATATACCGGTATCTATAGCATAACAAACTGCAATAGGCTAAAACATTTTTTTTTAGCTTATAGCTAAATAGGCTAATCTAGGAAGTAAAAAGTTCTTGTACCAAGGACAGACATTATGGGCAAGTCATACAACTCATCCCAATGGCCTTTGGCCAAAAATATAGAATAAACATAATGATTAGACATCCCTAGAAGGTGTACAGATATCTAAAACTATCAGATACTTAATAGGAGTATTCCTTACAGTGCAATCTGTGCACACTTGTGTAAATGACTGATAAACTGATCACTACAATGAAACCTGTCTAAAGTGAACCCTGAATAAACAGGAAACCTGTCTAAAGTGAACACTGAATAAACAGGAAACCTGTCTAAAGTGAACACTGAATAAACAAAAATCCTGCATAAACATAACTTTTAATGAAGTCCCAATGTACTAAATCTTTGCTAATCTAAGGGACCAACCATTTAACTTGCAGGGGGAGGGGGGGTTACGGTTTTAAGAGTTAAAATAAAAAAAAATTGTCGCGCAAAGCGTGAAATTTTTTTCCAGAATTTTACATTACTTTATATGACAAAAACTCTGAATCAGATTATTTTTTTTCCTCCACCAAAATCAGAATATTTTTTTCAGCAACATTGGGAATCAGAATATTTTTTTTTAGAAAAAAACCATACCCCCCCTGCAAGTTAAATGGTCCGTCCCTAACCTGTGTATAATACAGAATGTCTACCTGTTTCAAAAAACAAAAGTCAGTCCCAAGGAGGTTCTGTTTAGACAGGTTTCACTGTATTAAAAACCTTTTCTTCTTTCTCAGAACAGTATTTACTTTTACATTAAACTCTTGACTGGTACCTACCTTGTAGATAAACAAAGAGGGAAACAGTCATTTACAACTACTTCTTTCTTTTCCTCTTTTTCATCCTTTTTGTCAGAAATTGTTGATGCCTCTTCACCAAGTTCAAGGTCATCCTCATTTTCAGATTTAGCATCTTTTAATTCATTGCCTTTGGCTGCTGCCTTATTTTCATTTGCTTTTTTGGCATCTGAAAAGCTTGCATATTTGTCTCTCTTAGTGTTGAATGCTTCATCCATATCTTTGCCTTTACCTTTTGTATCCTGAAAAAAAAAGGTTTATCTGATAATTTGAGTATTAAAATGACAAACATACTGGTACTCTAAATTAATCAAGACCATATACAATCAAACCTGCCGATGCAGTCACCTCTATTGAGCAGTCACCTGCATTTAAAGGCCACATGTTCTCATCCTGTCATAGAACATTTCATATGAATAGAACGTCTTTTAAGAGGTCACCCATCTCGTTAGGCCACTTTTTCTTTGTTCCAAAATACCTCATAACGCAGCCAAAATAACAAAGACTGTATCATACTATTAAATTAAAACATGTCAGATATGTTATGGCCCTTGTGCTATGGTCCATATTGCCCCATGTATAAATCCTGCCCTACCATTATACCATCAGAACATACAAACCTTTTTGTCTTTATTATCATTATTCTGTACAGCTCCGTTTGAATGTATTGGTGGTAACTTTAGATGTTTCTCTTCTGGTTTAGCTGCTCCCTTCACGTCTTTCTCTTTTTCCTTTGTTGTTTTGTCTTTCTTTTCATCTTTCTTTTCTATAATAATATCATGTAAAAAAAATAAATAAACAACTTTTTATTTGTATTTTCTCTATATTTATAATTAAAACAAGTATTAAAACAAGGAATTGTTTCAAGATTAAGATTCACTTCATTACAATTATAATGTGAAGTTTACATGTTCCATTCTAATTCTAACAAACATATTTCTATCATCATTATCCAGAAGTGAATACTCCTTCTGATTAGAGTTGTGTTACACTATCAACTTTTAGTTAGATCTATGAGGATTACCGGTAATTGAAATTCTAGGATGGAAAAGCCTTCTGATTTGCTCATAAATGGACGAACATATAGTCTAGTTTATAGGGTAGACTTTTTATTTCATACAAAACAATACATCATTAAGAAAAGATATGGATGTAAATGGACACAAGAGACTATTCAACATTACATTTGGGCACAAATTAAAGTACACGTAAATGAACAGCTCTTGTATTGCTGTTCTACATTTCACAGTCACAGCAGGATCCTCAATAATGAGCACAACTCATACTCTAGAAGAATGTGAAATGATCCCTAGCCTGCAATTAAGTACTGATTAAAGGGCTCATGTAGACAACACAAGAGTTAAAATACAAGGCCCAGCTCAAGAAACAATAAAATCTTGAGAAAATTACGTCAAAATCATTCATCTTGTTGATTTCTTTTTCGATTGTGATGAAACGTCACAGATATAAACATGTTGTATTCAAATTATTCTTCCTCATCAAGTTCCACTGTCAGGTTTGTCAGGATAATTTTAAATATTTTTTTGCTTTTTTTTTTAAAATAACTTCAACCATTGATACTACATGTAGTTCTGTTTTAGTTTATTTTGAACATACAATTGTAAACATGAATAACTATGCCAAAATGACAGGATTACTCCGCTATACCAATACTTATTGCCTGACCAGATTGACAAACTGTTAACTATGAAGTAACAATAATACAATTCCTTTTTGACCACCTCAGATCACCAACTGCTAAGTCTATTTAACAATTTACAAGACCAAAGAGGACTTCATATTGTTGGTTGGAAATAATAAGGAATGAATATTCTACATACCTCAGCTATTTTCTTTCACTTGATATGCAGACTGTGTGTGTGGGTTGGGGAGAAAGGATTAATGAGAGGGAACAAAAAGCCAAATGTCAAGAAAAACTTGCCATTGAACATAATAATCTCATTTTTATGTTAAAAAACGTAGTCAATTAGTTTTACAATTAACATCATATTAAATTTATTCTTAAAATGCAATACCATTTTTAGAGGTTGATTTGAAGACTGTAAAATTGGTTGAGAAATGGAAAGACTGAGTATGACAAATGTGAGCAGTAAAAATGTTTGCATAGTCGATAGTGTGAACAATCTGCTAAACTGGTCAGGCAATAGGTTATCATGAAGGAGTATTAGTGGTGGTACTGTAAGCAAGGATCATGGTGGCAATATTTCAAGATTGGTCAGCTAAGACAACAGATATTATTACACTTAAATTATTCTGTCTACAGACGGACGATGACAAATCATTCTGTTTACAGACGGACAACAAACCTATAACATAATATGACCGCATAATTTTTGCAATCATAAAAAAATTATATTTTGATTATCAAATAAAAATATTTTCTAAAGTACTTTCCATTGCAGAAAATAATATCATGGGTGGATGGCCTACAACTAAATTAAGTTTATTTGATCTGAAATTCCTTTACATTAATTAATCAACTTATTTTTTGTTAACTCAATCCAACTCAGGTAAAATAAATATTCATAAGAAAGGTTTGAAGATACAAAAAAATGTACCAAAGAGGTAATCAGAATCCGTAAATCAACACAATGGCCAAAAGAAAAAGGACAAACGGACAAACAACGATCTACAAAATATTACACATAAAACTAAAGATCGAGTAACATGAACCCTACTGAAACCGGGGGTGAACTCGGGTGCCCTGGAAGGGTAAGTAGTTCCTGCTCCACTAGTGGCACCGGTCGTGTAAATCATCTTTAAGGTTTAATGTATGTGTTGCCATTACTACCCATACTGTATGAGCATGGTCAAATCATACAAGTATATGGTCATAGGATATGATTAGCTTATATTATCCCTTGATTCATGATTTAAATCTAATGTTTTTAATTAAAATATCACACTACAATTTGGCTGAAATATTGCCAGAGATAGCATCAAAAATTCTATTAATAAATAATAAATGTTTACATTTCATTGTGACCAGTTTTGGGACATACACATACTGATTCTAATACCTATATATGATACTCTGTTTACATCTGGTTATTTATACATTTTGGCAATACATGTATTATAGACTAATGGTGTACACAATGCCTAACTATATAGTCAAATAGTTTTATCTGGTAACAGTATATTTGTTGATATTGACACATCACGTTTCTGGAGTAACCTTCATCAGGTGCACTCAAAGTCAATAGATTGGAAAGCTTATATAATTTAAACATCTTTGGGAGCAGGTAACGTATGCGTGAGGGACGAGAACCTTATTTTAATGATAATTAAAATGGTTTCCTTGAATACATGTCTTAGTTGTATTTATTTATAATGTAATACTTTGATAATCTGAAGTAAAAAAAAACTGATCCACTCTGATTTACCGCTTCTGATTACCCTTTTGGAATCTTCAGACTTTTCTTAAATACATGTACTTGGCTTGTTCCAAGCAAAAAAGCTGATCTGTTCTACTTCAACACAACAAAGGTTGCCAATATAATAAAATGTGATTCTCAGTCTCAATAATTCAAGTAACACATATGAAAAAATATATCTAAATATATTTTCTTGTTATATACATATAATATACAATAATAAGCTAAAGCTGTACAAAGCTATGGATAAGAGTGAGATATTGTGCTTGAGATCTACCAACATACACTAATCTACATAAGACTACATTCTACGTAACATGCAGCACAGTGTAGGGTTTATTCAAATCTGAAATCGTCTACATAATATGCAGCACAGTGTAGGGTTAATTCAAAACTGAAATCCTCCCATAATTTTTTCTCTCAATTTCATTTATGTAGTTAAATAAATTCTCCTTTGATGTTGTATTAATATCCTTAATACCACATTAAAAATGTCAATGCTTAATCTTTCACTAAAATATAAGATATCAAAAAACTGTCTATAAATAATTTGAAACTGATATTTTCTACCAGTTCTGTTTAACATGTTACAGTGAAATTTGTGAATTAGTTGTTAAATAAATCAAAACCACATAAAAATTCTCCCTCATGTAAGGCTCCAAATTCTAAAGTTCTAAATTAAAACAACATAAAAGCATAATGTCAATACATTCAAAAATATGTGCAACTTCTAAAGTGAAATGAACACCCCCTACTATAAAAATGTTACAACTTCACCAAATAAATTAAATTAAATTAGACGTAAAATGAGTTTTATGGATTATGGGTGTACCATACCCCTTCATATAAGGTCACCCCTCTTTTCAGGCAACCCGTCTTATGGTGCCATCCCTCTTTTCAGGCAACCTGTCTTATAATGCCATCCCTCTTTTCAGGCAACCCGTCTTATAATGCCATCCCTCTTTTCAGGCAACCCATCTTATAATGCCATCCCTCTTTTCAGGCAACCCGTCTTATGGTGCCATCCCTCTTTTCAGGCAACCCGTCTTATAATGCCATCCCTTTAACCCGTCTTATAATGCCATCCCTCTTTTCAGGCAACCCGTCTTATAATGCCATCCCTCTTTTCAGGCTGTCTGAGATGCACTAAAATAAGATTATATTGTCCCCATCAAGAGAAGCCACCCACCTTACTATCAGGCCACTTTATCATTACAAAAGACCATTTTCAAGAATATTTCAGATAAACATTTTGCAGCAAGTTTTATCATTAGAGGAAGGTGAGTACCCATAGAAAATCATCTACTTTCTGTAAGCCATCAACATAAGATTGCTATTAACTCATAACTGCTGGGAGTCAAATCACAAGCCTCGGTGATTAAAGGCATTGATTAACAGGTAGATGTAAAGGTCCCTTACTCTAAAAGAAAAAAATACAATGATAGCCTTGCTATTATTTAATGATGGATGTATTTGTACACTGCTATGTACAGGATAAAACTCAAGCCCCCCCCCCCCTTCCTTCCTACCGTCTTCTATATTTCATTCTAATCATGATATCTGAATATGTAGATAAACAATGGATGCCAAGTGATCACATGATCATCGTAGAAGTGCAAAAAAAAGGTTATGTTCAGCTGGAAATGTGTGGCTGTACTACAAACAAGTATTAGTAATAAATCATAAATACATGTATTTCTAATATTATCCAAGTCTTGATTCAAATATTTTTTCCCCCCTCAGTATTAGCCTATTAAGAAATTTGTTTCACACCTCATACAGTTCACATTGCCTTTTTATAGTCCACAGATTTAAAAAGAAAAAACAGGATATTTCTTTTTATTTCCACTAAATAAATTAAATGTTAAATAATCGATTTCTTTCATTCCTCAAGATTTCTCCTACTTTTAATATTTTTCTTATGGATGCTTATAAATGTTATCTTAATTTTTTTTTCTTAGTGCAAATGCACCTAAAAATATTTTAAAATGATAATTGATTTTGCAAAAATAATTTGTAAAAAGGGAATAATTAAAACTTCATCTTATGAACAACAATTATTTGTATTTCTGTCAGTTTTCATATAAAAAAACCCAACAAAAATAAGAACTTATGAAATGAAATTCTACAAAAATTGGCTATTGTTAGAATAATTGTGTTAGATTCAAGCAATGTTTGTTTCTCAAGGTATATTACTTTCAAAACATGTACTAAAATGAAAGTTAAATCTCTCTTCATATATAAAAATAATATCAAATGTATTATAAATACGTTTACATTCTTGTACAAATATTTTTCCAGAAATAAAGAGTACTTAATAGAGAAACAAACATGGCCCCCACCACTTTACCAGCTGAACAGGGTTAATATTTGGAATGCAGGCAGTGCTTACCATCGCCATTAATACTCTCAATATCAGCGAGTTCCATACCTTCCTCTGTACCTTCCTCATTAGGCCCAACAGACCTCCCCTTCTTACTTAAGCAACAGCAACATAATTCCTTTATCCTTAAGAAAGCCATTTTCATTTTATTCTCTTCCTCTTTTTCTCCGGCACTTTTAAGATTATCACTGGCAAATGCATTGATCAACAAAGCCAGAAAGAGATTCAACACCTGTAAGATAAGAAAATATACAGGTTCTTTACTGTGCCCAATTAAATACAAAACAGTTCATCAATTTAACTTGCCCCTCACCCCTGTAGTTCTGCTAACATTCTTGAAAAATAAATTGGGTATGTAGATAGATAAAACTTTTTTCCCATTATTACGGCGTTTTAACCCCGCTGAACCAGGTGGAACAATCTGTAATCCTCTAGAGGATTAAAATGTCTCGTGCCTTTCCCCGCATTAATTTAAAATTTTGAAATAAAATTTGTGTTAAATAATGACAGAAACAAATTCTTCTTCAGTTGCCCATGTGGGTTAGGATATTTCACCACTCTCAAGAGTTAAATTTAAAATTTTAACCACTCGCTTAACGGCTTGTGGTTAAAATTTTGAATTTAACTCTCTTGAGTGGAGAAATATTTATTTTATTTTTAGAAATTTTTACCTAGGTAATACAGGACAAGGGTCTGTAGGTCTGCAAGCATTTTTTTGTTATTACAGAACAAGGATCTGACATTAACAACATTAACAGTGCTTGTCCAACAATAACAACTATAGGGTAGGCACTACACAGTCTAAACACCTATGCAACTCCACTCCAATATTTGGTAGACACATCAAACATGTTTGATGAAGTGTTTAGACTGACAAGTTTGTATTTGAAACAGGAACATAGGTCAAGTTTGAAAGAGATTTAGAAGGGAAAAAATTTGACAGTTCAAACGCACCTTTATTGTCATCCATCACTATATAACTATATTTTCCACACAAAAAAAATTGTTTTTAAACATCTACAAACAATATGACTCATCAACAATAGTCCCTTTAATAAACAGGATAATATATTCTGATACATGTAATAAAAAATATTTCTATTATTTATTTGGAGTGACAATTAATTGTGAACTGAGATTTCCATTTACTGCTAGAAGGGTGAGAATACAAATTAATTTAACAAATTTTAAAGGTTTATATAAACAATTTTATTGTCAAGAAAACATTAAATGTCTTGGAATAAGTCCAAGGTTGTATACTTGAAGTGTATATATATATATATAATACAAATGTATATGTGTGATGTATAATGTAAATATATTATGAATATATGAAAAGACCATGTACATCTGGGGCTGTCGTGGTCGTGATCGTGTGGTAGTTGAATTTACAACTACCTGTGCAATCAGTATCTATCGCCACTAAAGTTGTGAGTTCGAACCCCGTTCATGGTGAGGTGTACTCAATACAACATTATGTGATAAAGTTTGTCAGTGACTTGCGGCAGGCTGGTGGTTTTCTCCGGGTACTCTGGTTTCCTCCATCAATACTACTGACCGCCACAATATAACTGAAACATTGTTGAAAGTAGCATTAAACATCATTAACCTAACTCTAATTATGTAGATCTTGCATAGATCTACTTAAGAAATATCAATATCAGTTTTCTAACCTAAAAGGTCTGCTGTTAATTTTTTAAAATAATTATTGCAAAATTTTAAGTAAGGTCTGGTGTCTCTGAAACTTCAGTTCTTTTCTTTCTAAAATTATTTTTATTAGACCATTGTCTCTTTTTGGAATATAATTTTCTGTACTAATACTAAAGTATCTCAATCTAAAAAATACACTTACAATAAAGTTACCAAGAACAAGTGTTGGAAGAAAGACAACCATACAGAGTTCTCCCTCTGCCCTCATACAGTCCCATAATGGTTCTATCCATTCACCACACAGAACTCTAAATACCATCATCATAGCATGGAAAAAGTCATTGAAGTGCCATCTAAAAAATACACATAACATATACTACATGTATAAAGTTGTACAATTTCAAAATACCATGTCTTCCTGTACATGTATAAAGTTGAACAATTCAAAATACCATGTCTTCGTGTGCCAGGACTCAATATATGTTTTTATCTTTTCAATGTTTCTTTTCCTTGTATATATAATCTGATTGTTTTATAGAGAAGTACGATTTATGTTTTATTTCTAAGGGTCTTGTAGGTGTTTAAGTTAATAATAAAATTTGTTCACGCCATGATATAGCTGAAATATTGCTAAAGTTGGCATTAAACACCAATCAATCAATCAATCAATCAATCAATCAATCAATCAATCAATCAATCAATCGTGTACCAGGATAAGATAACTCATGTGAAACAATTAAAAAGTTAATTACTATAATCAAGTAGCTAAAATCCATTAATATAACTTGCATCTATCAAGCATAAGTTCTGGAGGTCAATGTCCTAAACCAGACACCTCTATAAATAATGGTATAATGTAACAAATGTGTTCAAATGACTGTTATCAAGACATAATACAGTTGAACCTGCATTAAGAGGTCATCAGTAGGAAATTGAAAAAGTGACCTTGTAAGACATGTGACCTCTTAATACAGGTTGAATTCATCTTAAATTTCCTATGACAGGACAAATAAAGGTGACCTTTTAGATACAGGATACAGGTGACTGTTTAATAGAGGTGACCACAGTTTGACTGTACTTGTTGTAGATGGTGTGTAGGGATACAGCAAGAAAGATATAAAAAGGCTGGGGTGCGTTCAAAACATCTTCAAAGGTTTTTGACAGCTGTTTATAAGTTATAATGCAAGTCGGGGTCATCGTGGTCACGATTGTATGGTAGTTGGATTTACAACTACCTATGCAATCAGTGCTTTTCACCACCATAGTTGTAAATTTTAACCCTGTTCATGGCAAGGTGTACTCGATACAACATTATGCAATAAAGCTTGTCAGTGACTTGTGACATGTCAGTGGTTTTCTCTGTGTACTGTGGCTTCATACACCAATAAAACTGACCACCACGATATAACTGAAATATTGTTAAAAGTGGCGTAAAACACTATAAACCTAAACCTATAATCCAAGTCAAATTAACAGGAAATGTAGGTGTCTTCTGTAGTTTGACAAACAAAGTAAATTACATGAACATATATTCAGCACCATCTTGGAGGGGAAAATCAACCTGCATCATTTAATATTGAATGTTGACCATCTTCAAACACTTTAATTAAAATTCTATGATCTTGAATGCAACCCAAATTTGTTTATTTAAGTGAAGTATAGTTAAAGCATCAATGTTTGGATGCCAGTAGTACAAATATGACAATTGATTACATTAATTGACTTAACAGACAGTAAAACAATTAATAAATTAATCAGTTACCATAACTCTGAATTTTAAATCTTGTTTATTTAAAAAAAAAATATTCTATACTAATTAGTATAAAGATGTTTGAGTATATAGTAGACCTTCCTCTGTGGCATTATAAGAGGGGCCTCTGGTGATGGGACTACTGTATTTATACTATATATAAACTTTAAACAATACAGTTGTTTACCTAAACTCTTTAAACTTTCATTAACAAGAGATACATCCATCTCTCAATGTTTTTTTTTTGCTTTTAAAACAATTCAAGTCAACTAAGTATGATTTATGTCTATCAAACCACAGATTAATAATATATACAGAGAGGCTGGAATGGGCAATAATATATACAGAGAGGCTGGAATGGGTAATAATATATACAGAGAGGCTGGAATGGGTAATAATATATAGAGAGGCTGGAATGGGTAATAATATATAGAGAGGCTGGAATGGGTAATAATATATACAGAGAGGCTGGAATGGGTAATAATATATACAGAGAGGCTGGAATGGGTCATTTTGATATTTTTATTCTTTGAAAAGTTTTCAATTTCAAAACTTTCCCAAAAATTGTCTTATTAGGCCAAGGAAAAAATACATGTGTTTCCACTAGCATACTTGAAAATAAAGGTAACTTTTTATTATTTTTACTTACATTTTGTATGTTATACAGGACAAGAATCTGAATTTAACAGTGCTGTCCAAAAATAGCAATAAGAACTTCAGGGTAGGCACTAAAAATTGGGGTCTGTAGGGAAACACATTTTTCTTGCCTAAAATATTATTATCATAGAATTTGAATTAAAATTCCTTTCTTTTCACAATATTCTTCTGAGAAAATATTTATCTACTCAAAATACCTTGGCATGTCATCTCCAAACACATCAGTCGTATAACTTTTACTGAACAATTGTAGTCCTACGATGGCAAATATATAGATCACAATGATGAGGATCAGGGTCAAAGGTCCCAGGGATCCTAGCGTGCTTAAAATGATCTGCAGTAACAATCTCATGGTATGCCACGATTGTGCCAGCTTCAGGACCCTCAACTGAAAAAGATTAATGAGGTTAGTTACAGATAACTGTATATTAAACATTCATCTTTGAATTAATTTTACATTCAGGTTTTGTCAATACAAGGTTTTAAGCTATTTGACTGTGTACATACTGATGATAGACTCATTTATAACAATCATCTGGGGATCCTTCAAATAGAACTCTGAACAAAGGCCACTAAGCTTAGTTTGTTTTAATATGCCTTTGTTCATTAAAGCAGCAGCATCCACGATTAACTAACATATCAGGATATGGATGAAAGCAACATAAAATGATGTGGATTACCAAGCCCACTAGTGTTATTTTCCCCATTTGTAGCAAAGACAATTTGATATTTAACAAGTTTACATATCGATTATATCTATCTCTCTAATTAGTGTTCGTCATATTGCTAGACATCAATTTGAATACATTTTTATTACTAATGAAAATTTGTCAATAATATAAAATGTGCATGTATATTTGTATTTATCTTCTACAATATTGTTCTATATTTATATATATCATTTATTTGATGTTTGAAAAATTTCCTCGATTTCTCAATAAATACCTGCAAAAATAATCAGCATTTTATATTTTTGTAATTATTAAAAAAATTCCCTTCTGCAATCATTTTGCTTACTATTTCTAGTGTTTTTTTTAGTCATTTAAGTACATGTATAAACTGCCAAAATACACAAGATTTTGAATGAACTGCATCAGTGGTGTAATGGTTAGTGTGCTCTCTACTATTTCACTGCACCTGAAATCTGGCTTGATAAGACTTGTGACCTTATAAGAGGGGGACTAATGTACCTCTATGTACTTACCAATCTAAATGTTCTGAAGACAGACAAGTACCTCTATGTACTTACCAATCTAACTGTTCTGAAGACAGACAAGTACCTTTATGTACTTACCAATCTAAATGTTCTGAAGACAGACAAGTACCTCTATATACTTACCAATCTAAATGTTCTGATGACAGACAAGTACTTCTATATACTTACCAATCTAAATGTTCTGAAGACAGACAAGTACCTCTATATACTTACCAATCTAAATGTTCTGAAGACAGAAAAGTACCTCTATGTACTTATCAATCTAAATGTTCTGAAGACAGACAAGTACCTCTATGTACTTACCAATCTAAATGTTCTGAAGACAGACAAGTACTTCTATGTACTTACCAATCTAAATGTTCTGAAGACAGACAAGCTAGGGATATCTTGTACACCCAAGTCAATAATACTGGCTATCACAATAAAGAAGTCAAACAAATTCCATCCAGACTTGTAGTAAAACTTGCTCCATGCCATATTTTTTAGAATAGCTTCCACTATGAAGACACCAGTGAATACCTGGACAGTAGAAAACAAACCATGTACAGTACATGTAGGCACAAAATTCTTTTAATTTATTTGTGAACTATTCTTCGAAATGAAAGAGAAACTTAACTGTGATGATTTTTTTTTACATTGAGACCTCCCATCCACAAAAATAGCTGTGTATGACATTATTGTCATCAACACTTTAATCAGGTGAATTGAAATTAAAAGCTAGTTTATGGTTGAAATCAACATACAGGGAGCTGTCATTTTTCTAAAATGGCTGATAATTAGCTTGACAACATGGTAAGAATTTTGTATAATTTTCTGGTTGTAATCTTCTCTGAACACATTTCTATACCCTGAATACTTGACCCTAAACTATTACTATTTGCTAGAGCAGAATAAGAATTAATAAAAGGATTGCTTTTCAAGCTCCTTTTTTAGCCAAAAATAAATCCATAGCAGGCATGTGCCAGTTATTGAACCCAGCTAAGCAGGCCATGTTTTCCTGTTGTCAAGAAGGAAGAATTTCGTTGAGATGTTTCTAATGTTAATAACAATATCATCAACATCTGATAATATTATATGTTTAAATCAATGCATAAATAATGGGCAATTTTTTAAACATGCTATTTTCAAGAAAAATTTGTGAATCTAGCCAAAAATATTTGTCCAATTTTTTCCATGATCACTTTGAGTCAGAGTCCAGCAATGTTATTTCTACCTAGATGAAATATTTTACAAATCTTATAATAATAAATGTTGAAGATATTGCATAAACAAGAAAATGTGACAGACAGACAGAACCTTACGCTATATTTCCAATTCCATCGCGGATGCCACAATATAGCTGAAATACAGCTAAGGTTGGCATTAAACACCAATCAATCAATCAATCAATTCTATTCCATCTCTGGTGTGGTTTGGTGTGTGATATAATCAAACAATCATTGAACAATTATATTTGTGTTTCTTTATTATTTTATTGTGATTTGATTTGATTGACGTGATCATTATTTGGGCACCATGATTGTTTTAAATAAAGTTGTCTTATCTTGTCTTATAAAGATTCTCCTTCTGATACCAGTGAATTACGATATTTCTCCACTTTTCAAATCTTAATTTTGTTTTTCCTTTGACCAAAACGTCAAAAATGTTTTTCAATTGTTAATTTCTGTCATTAATAACCATTGAAAGGAATCCTCATGCAGAAATTTAACAATCGTGGTAATTAAAAATGCTACGAAAATTTAACAAACATGTTAAACATGCAAAAAATAGATGAAAACAACTTACATAATTGGATATAATCAAAGTATCTGTCAGTTCTTGTGGCATATCATGGTGCTCCAGCATCATCACTAGTGTGTTCAACACAATGCACAGCGTTATAAACAGGTCAAAAAGTGGGTCACTGACAAATATATTGATGAAGTTCTGTACCCTCAACCAGCAAACAAAGCATGAAGTCCTGGAACAACATTCACAATTCCTATCAACTAGTTCATTTTTTTCTTGTATACTGATATTTCCATCTTCATCGGCTGAAAGAATAAAAAAAAATATTGTCAAATAAAATATAATACATTGGTAATAAATGATATGCATGTAAATGAACATGATGAAACTATCCAACATTACACTTAGATGAAATGTGGCATGCGATTCTCCATATGCAAAGATGTTGAGGAATTCCCATTTAAAAAGGAAAAAGAAGGTGTGCATGCAACGTTTTGTGAGAGATCAACAGATAGAGATGAGCAAGAAGAAAACAACATGTCTCCCAAAAATTATGACAGTTTGAGTTAGAAAATACATACGATTTTTCCCAACAAACTCTTTAATAAAAGTATCTTATAGGAGTCTATACAGAGACACTAGGATTTGATGATAATGAGGGTTAGGGTTATGGTGTTTTGTAAGCCAAAAATGTGTCCTGTGAAATAGTGTCTGCCTGGACAGTTTTTCCACAGAATTATAGTATCAAATAATGTCCATTGCCATGAAATTTTGTCCCTTATGTGGACAGAATTTTTACTGCACTAGTTATGAAATAATGTCCTCCCACATGTACTTTAGACAATGATAAACTGATTTCCGCTTACAGCATCTGTTAACTCTTTGATTGAAAATCGTTATATATATATTTTGGAAATAATGAATTCATGTTTATACCAGACTTCTCAGGTTTCACTTCATTTTACATTTTAGTATATATGTAACCCATATTTCATAAACTGCTGATCTAAAATGAGATCAGCTTCAAAATCTACAATAATCTGTATGAAACAGAGTAAAGATTGCTTGAATAGATACAGGCACAAAAGAATGTGATGGAGTTAAACAGATCTTATGAGTCCTCTAATCGCCTTCTTATTATCTGAATATTTAGTTGTAAATGAAAACAAGTCAAAACATGTACATGTACATTACTACAGTCCCAACAGGATGAAACCACTGACTCAAAAAAAAGTTTGAAGAAAACATGAAAAACAATACAATTGAGAAAAGCAGGGTTACAACTGTTCAGCTAGCTAAGATAACTATATAAATACAGCTGGTGGCAAGTCACTGCTGATCAAGCAAAGAGAAACTCTGAAACATCATTCTACAAATTTTTATGACATTTTCTCATGAAGTTCAAAAATACAATAATACATCATTTTTTCTATATACACGTATATATTTGGATAAACATCTACAAGTACAATATTTAAAAAATGTCAGAATTATCACATATACTATTCAAGGACCAAATTTAATGGTAAAAAGTATCCAATGATAGCAGACAATTTTTTTACAGCCTAGGACATTATTTTATGGGTAAATTGTGTCCGGGACACATTAAAATAAGTAAATATTGTCCATGAACAATATTTACTATAAAAAAATATCCGGTGGACATAATTTCATGGGGGACATTATTAAATCCTACATTTAACACCACTTTCAACAATTTTTCAGTTATATAGTGGCAGTCAGTATTATTGGTGGAAGAAACCAGAGTACCCAGAGAAAACCATCGATCTGCCGCAAGTCACTGACAAACTTTATCACATAACGTTGTACCGAGTACACCTCATCTGACCGGGATTCGAACTCACAACTTTATTGGTGATAGGCACAGATTGCACATGATAATGAGTAATTTTCAGCTTCCTGTCTAATCTACGGTAAGTCAAAGCTGTTATGCAGATATGAAGACTTGTCATAAATCATTACACAGAAAATCTGACCATCAATTTCTTAATTATTAAAATCTAATTACGTTCCACACTCACATATTTATTAAAGTACCTATAGTTAATTTGAATGGTATATTTTTTCAAGTTACAGTTTGAGATTTTCCATTTGTTTAAATTCTTTGCCAATTAAGATCTCTAGAATACATGATCTATTTATGACCTTTATAATATCAAGGATTGAAACAAAACATGAAAACTTGCTACATTAAGAGTCAGTGATTGTTGTTTAACACCAAGGGAGCAATTTTTCTGCTATATCATAATGAGAAAAAGAAGCCTTTTGATGAGCTTTTACTAGACCAACATGCTTGGTTGGTTTTTATAGTGCTAGCTCACTGAAACAGTCCACAGGTAGACATTTTGCCCCACTCAGACACATTATCCTGATTCTGAGCTGATCATTTTATAGTCATTCAAATATTAAGCAATTATTTTCCCTAACAAAAATGACCAATAAAGTAAAGTTTACTATTAGACAAACTATGACAAGCAAAAAGACAGTTCTACACAACAAGGTCAAAAACTGGGACAAAATGGCATCATACAGTTCATCATTTCAAAATAAGTTTTCTTTGAATGTTAAATTTACCATATCAGAATTCCAATATTTAGAATAAGACATGATTTATAGATATTTTACAAGGTGAAGCATTAATTGAATTCATATTTTTTGCTCCTTGCTTTCACTCAATGGGGGAAAATTTTAATGTAATGTATATGGAATGTCATACCAGTGATAAAATACCCAATCAATTTTAAAGATAATAAATTAGTTCTTGAATATAACAATGATTACTTAATAACCCTAAGTCTATTTCAAAATTTCTTTTGAACTCTAAATTATTATTCAACCCAAAACCAAAATTATGTAACCAAGCATAAAATACCAGATTAAGTTTAATAATAAGATTTTTCTTTAAAGTTTAATTTCACTTGGCTTGTAATTGAATAGATTAACATTTAATCAATTTAAAAACAGGTTTCCCATGTTTTAATGTAATCATAATTAAAAAAATTTGGACTCAATTTATTTTCGAAACTATTGTCAGAAAATTTATATTGTGATTTGTTAGTGTTCAATTTCCATAATGTGAAATGTATGTAATAATGATGCAGGTGAAATTGATTACAAATTGTTTTGAAAACGATAAAAGTAACATTATTAAGAGAAATTAGCATTGATTTGATCATAATATGAAAAGTTAGCAACCATCCATCTATATTAAAAATCTGCTCCTCAAATCAATGGTACTAAAGCCCAAATTCATCCAATTCAGATTTAAACAATATATGTCACAATGCTAGCAGCCATTCCTGTAACTATGGCTGTACAATGTACCATCATTGCAACGAATTCCATGACACAAAATATTACGATATCTATCAGCTAATTAATGACTAATTAATGGCTGCAATTGTATATAAAGAATATATATATGCTATCAATGCATATGTATATTTACATGGTATTATATTGCTGATGAATTCCCAAGAGTAGGCAACTCTGTGAGACAAAATCATTATTCCACACGGTAAAATAATTGTAATTTGGTATGGGTTCTATGTACTTCAGTTTCTATTCTTGAAAGACAATTTAAAAAAAAAAAAAAA
>MJUT01054966.1:288115-306107 GCA_002080005.1 Gigantidas platifrons
AGGCCAAAGATGTGATAGGGGGATCCAGAGACCATTTCTGTATTGATCATACATGCATTACAGGCCAAAGATGTGATAGGGGGATCCAGAGACCATTTCTGTATTGATCATACATGCATTACAGGCCAAAGATGTGATAGGGGGATCCAGAGACCATTTCTGTATTGATCATACATGCATTATAGGCCCAACATTTGTTTCTCTAGAACTTAACTTCCCCAGATTATAAGATTCCTCTCATTTGTTCTAAATAGAAGATAGTATAGTAGTATACACACATAATAAACAATCTTTAAAGAAATCTTATCATTATATGAAATCTTATTTAAGTTATGGGTGAATGATTTGAAAAGTTTTTGTATTGATAAAAAAAAAATTAAATAGCTTGAAATAATCATGTGCGTTTGTTTGCTCTGATAATTAATGTTCTATTTTTCACCATGCACACCAAACATTTGATATAAATATTTGGGTCTTAGTCAACTCACTTTACCACCATTTAAATTTTTAAAGCAGATTCTACCTTTGTACTAAAATATAATTCTCACATTACACTTTAAAGTGAAAGAATTGAAGCCTGATAACAAAATCAATAAATTTGAAATTTCTGTGGAAAGACATTGTCAAAAATATAAAGGTGTTGATATGATGGGTTTATTGTGTCTCAACAAGTAGGTGTGCATTGGATTTTGATGTAGTATATTCATCAACTCTTGAACCAGGTGTAAATATTTACCTATGTGAAATATACATTTGTCACCTAGTGAAATAATCTTTATAGAAATGTCAATTTCGAACATAACATGCTTTATTTGATAATGTGTTATTATGCATACTTAACTATGCATATGCATATTTACATGGTATTATATTGCTGATGAATTCCCAAGAGTAGGCAACTCTGTGAGACAAAATCATTATTCCACATGGTAAAATAGTTGTAATTTGGTATGGGTTCTATGTACTTCAGTTTCTATTCTTGAAAGACAATTTAAGAAAAAAAAAGGGATGTTATAGTTTGACATATCCAATCAATATATTCTATTTTGTTCAAATGCATGTTTGCTCGGCTCGAGATGTCATTGGCAAATTCAAGGGTTTTGTTTTTCTTTTCTCAACCATGTATGTTAAAACCATAGATGCAATAGGCAAATACAATATTTTGCATCTCTCTTCTGGGTTAGGGTTAGGGTGTTTAAATCCACTTTCAACAATATTTCAGTTATATGATGGCGGTCAGTTTTATTGGCGAAGGAAACTGGAGTACCCAGAGAAAACCACTGACCTGCAGCAAGTCACTGACAAACCTTATCCCATACTGTTGAATTGAGTACACCTCGCCTGAGTGGGATTTGAACTTGCAACATTAGTGGTGATAGGCACTGATTACATTGGTAGTTATAAATACAAATATGACCACTATGGCCCCCTCTCTCCACTGGGTTTTAGACCCAAGATGTCATAGGTTTTTTTTTAAATTCTTTATCAACCATGTGTACAACCGTGATATAGGCCAAAGATATCATAGGCAGACCCACAGACTTGTTTTTAATTTCCAAACCATGTAAGGTAGACCTAATGGATATCATATCATCCCAGCCATGCATGCTAGACTAAAGATGCCATAGGCCATTCCAAATTTTTTTTTTACTTCCCAACCATTTGTGTTTGACCCAAGATGTCAAAGGCCAGTTCAAAGTTGTTGTCTTTTCCACCATGTGTGTTAGACTTAAGATCCAAAGACTTTTTTTTATTTCTCAACTACTTTTGTATGTATTATTGGCCAAAGATGTAATAGGGGGATACAGAGACCATTTCTGTATTGATCATACATGCATTACAGGCCAAAGATGTGATAGGGGGATCCAGAGACCATTTCTGTATTGATCATACATGCATTACAGGCCAAAGATGTGATAGGGGGATCCAGAGACCATTTCTGTATTGATCATACATGCATTATAGGCCCAACATTTGTTTCTCTAGAACTTAACTCCCCAGATTATAAGATTCCTCTCATTTGTTCTAAATAAAAGACAGTATAGTAGTATACACACATAATAAACAATCTTTAAAGAAATCTTATCATTAAATGAAATCTTATTTAAGTTATGGGTGAATGATTTGAAAAGTTTTTGTATTGATAAAAAAATAATTAAATAGCTTGAAATAATCATGTGCTTTTGTTTGCTCTGATAATTAATGTTCTATTTTTCACCATGCACACCAAACATTTGATATAAATATTTGGGTCTAAGTCAACTCACTTAACCAACATTTAAATTTTTAAAGCAGATTCTACCTTTGTACTAAAATATACTTCTCAAATTACACTTTAAAGTGAAAGAATTTAAGCCTTATAACAAAATCAATCAATTTGAAATTTCTGTGGAAAGACATTGTCAAAAATATGAAGGGTTTATTGTGTCTCAACAAGTAGGTGTGCATTGGATTTTGATGTAGTATATTCATCAACTCTTGAACCAGGTGTAAATATTTACCTATGTGAAATATACATTTGTCACCTAGTGAAATAATCTTTATAGAAATGTCAATTTCGAACATAACATGCTTTATTTGATAATGTGTTATTATGCATACTTAACACTTAACAGTACAAATTTCAATTGAATCCAACCATACATGCTATTTATTCTGCAGAATTGTTCACCATCATGACACTACAGATCAATTTATTAAAAGTTTATTCAGTAAAAATAGAAATCTTATTGTATTATTGTGATTCAGACATCTGAACTGTATTACTATTGAATATAGATACTGTCAGTTCTTGTATACTAGGTGTATACACCTCATATTAATATTAGAAATATCTCTTAAAATATTCTTTCCACAACATAACCCTTATTTCAAAAGAATTCAAACATAAGATTTTGTATCATATCAGAACATAGAAGACACTGGTATTACAAGACCAACTTATTACATAGTTAAAAACATCAGTGGTGTACTGGTTAGTGTGCTCGATTCCAGTGCAGTAGTTCGGGGGTTCGAGACCCGATCGGGTCAAACCACAGACTGTAAAATTGGTATTTGTTGCTTCTTCGCTAAACATGCAGCATTGAAGAGAAAGAGCTAAGACTGGTTGGCTTGGAATCAGGATATGTCCGAGTGGGGCGATATGTCTATCCGTGGAGTCAGACTGTCGTTTCAGTGAGCTAGCACAATAAAAAATCCAACTAAAAATGTTGGACTAGTACAAAGCTGACCTCATCATCATCTCATTGAAAATTAACATGTTCTCACCATGGTATAGTTGAAAAATTGCTGAGTTGGCAATAAACAACAATTACTCACTTACTCTTGTAAACTTAATACCAACCCTGCATCAACACACAGTAAAAGCTAATAATGGGAAAACTTTATTTAAAAAAGTGTTTGACCTTGACATAAAGGGAAAGACTAAGGTGAAAAACTATATTCTTTCTTTATGTAAACTAAATTTCAGTTCATTTTACATGCTAATTTCATATTACACAAATCAATATTGAAATATTGCACACAAAAAAAAATGTTTTTTTTTAAACCTGTCCATGCTTTAACAAGTATAACTATGCTAACAAAAAGGGAGCATTAATTATTGATAAGTTAAATAACTAGCTACTGATGAATAATAATATTTAATTTTAAATAATAGATATAGCAACTGTATATATATATAAAGATGTAGTTGGCAACTGTAGTACATTATTGAACTGCCACCCACAACAAATGGACACATGTAACAAAAAGGGTATTTCCCCATCCATGTTTTTATGATGACATAATAAGATGAGTAAGAAGATACTAAAGTTGTAATCAGAATCTGTAAATCAAAGAAGGACAGACAACACAATGGCCACAAGACAAAAGGACAAACATGGATCTACAATTTTATTACACATAAAACTAAATATCGAGTAACGTGAACCCCACTAAAATACTAAAATAGGAGGCGCACTTCAGTATTAGTCCTGAGAGGGAATGTAGTGAAGTTTACTGAACTTCCATCCAGCGTGATAAGAGACTGGGGTGTGGATTATCTATAGTGTGACAACCAAGCAAGATAACGGATATAGTGATCTACAAGTTTCAGACACTGTTTCGCTGAACAAATGAATCTAAAAACAACTATATTTCATGTTCTTGAAAATAAAGATTTTGTTCTACTCCTCCCCCATTTTTTTGGGGAATAAAATAACATTATTTTCTGTTTTTATATTTGTTTACCATTTTAATTTATGCTTAAATTTTTTTAACAATATTATAATTTAATCCAGATCAAAAATGGGTTTGACCTAAATGTTGGTTGCCACACAAGCAACAATGAATTACATTTATAAATTATTAATAGTAATTCACAACTTTTAGGATTATTAAGACAAAAGCACTTTTATAAAAAAAAAACAAAAAACAAAAAAACATATATACAAAATTTGTCAGTTGACATCGAAAATAAGATCAGTAGATCTTTTGTAAATGGTTGACCTTAATATTGGTTGCCATAAGAATGAAAATTAATTGGATTTATGAATAATTAAAAAATTCCATATAACAACTTTTAGACCATGAGGACAAAGGCACTTTTGTTAAAAAAAAAAAATAAATAAAATAAACAAAATTGTCCGTTCACATAAAAAATAAGATCAGTAGATCTTTCATATATGAGATTAAATTACTCTGGTTATTAAGCCATATAACAATATTTTATATTGTTGATATAATCATATATTATATTGATTATCGACTTAATTTTCAAATCTGAAATTGAATTCGGACTACCTTTCGATCTATATAGCTGACGTCATTCCTACGTAAAACAAGCTATTCCTGGGCAATACAATCTATTGAAATCAGTTCCATTAGTAAACAAAACATACAAACTTGTTGAAATGTTTCATAATTAACTTATTGGAAGCTATTGTGTTGCAAATTATTAAGCATATAAAGATTTCAACTTGTTACCTAAAAATAGAATATGTTGTGATAGTTAAAACCTTAAGGTCATCTGACAAGTACGAAAATATCTAAATATAAAAACAAAGCAGGATATGATATCAAATTAGAATAAATGAGTGAGTGATTGTTGTTTAATGCCAATTCAGCAATTTTTCAGCTATATCATGGCGAGAACAATTTAATTTTCAATGAAATGATAAATTAGAATTAAAAAATAGATCCTAAAGTCTATATAACTTCACATGCAAATCAAACAATCTTGTGACAGAGATACCTAGTTAAATTTATAAAGCTATTGAAGCTTAGAATTGCTCAATATTGACAGTAACAAACAGAAAAGTGCATTTAATTTCTTTCAATGTCCATAGAAATTCTATGAGAATAAAATATGAATCTATGGCTTAAAAGATTATCTGCCCCTGTTTTATCTTGTTGACTGATGGTTGTTTAATGTCAAGGTCAAGTGACCAATATTTCAACTATATTTATGGTGAGAACAAGTTTACATAAAATAAATCATGCAGGTAAAAGGTGACGCGAGGAAGGGTCCATGTTTTGTTTGCCACACTGAAAATAGAAGATTATGGATAGTGTTGGAAAATGTTGTTTCTTAACAAGGACACCAATGACTACTCATATCAAACTGTTGTTTATTATGAGTTGCTGCTAGTTGTTTATTACTTGTAAGAAGTGTGACATTCTCAATTTCTTTACATCCTGTCCTACGTAGCAGATACTCCTTTTAAAGGGGTAGTACCTTGGAGCACGAAAAAAACTCAGACGCTCCTTTAAAAGGTGTAGTACCTTGGAGCAGAAAAAAATTATGTCCTAAGGCTATTATACAACTAGTGTTCTCTTAAGAGTAAAATTTATGGGAAATTTGTATTAGAATATTACCAGGCTTAATCACTGGAATGTTATTTTGCAGCATACTGACAACCACCTCAAGTGATAAGATGTCCAGACATATACCAAAATGTCCAAATGTAAGGTGTTTCAGTGGTCTAGTGTGTCTAATAATATTGGCTTTTCATTCCCCTTAACTCTAGAAGTCATGACAATGGCTGAAAGTGATGATCAACACTAATAATCCTCATTACCCTTCCTGATAGTACCTTGAAAGTTTACTTTGTTGGTCAGAACTTACGTTTAATGATGACCACCGTTTCTTCTCTAGATAAACCACTAAATCGTCCATCATTTCTAAATTGTACATCAGATGAGGATACCTACAAAACAGAATAAAAACAATATTAAAATTAATGTTATTTTAGTTTAGGGTCTTGACAATGTTGTATCAACACTGTATACTTATAATAGAAAATTCAAAATTTTTAAATATGCAGCTTGAACAAGTCTGGAATGAGACGGATTAAATGATTTATTACCAATAAAATACAACATCCAAGAAATACCTATAACCAGAACATAATGGTAAATACTTCACTACTAAAGAAATGCTACCACAGAATTTACATCAACGGTGCTCCACAATATTTAATGTCCTAATTACAATGTAGTTATAACAAGAAAAAAAAACTTAGAAAAAATCCAGAATTTGTAAAATTAAAACGATTCATTCAAGTATTATGGAATTGTTGTCGACCACTTATAAAACTTGTAGGGATATGTATTTCAGTATTTACAATACGCTTCATGGTTAATTCTCTAATTTCTTACAGATTCTAGTTGATATTTGCAACACCTGACACAAAGATTTCTATTATTTTACACTATATCAACAAATCTATAACAAAAAAAAAAATTGTTGAATCTCAAAATTCCAACCACAAAAATTTCACCAAAAAAAGTTAAATATTTAAAGGATCGATTAATTTAAAAAAAAATCAGTACTGGGTAGTAGTGTGTCCAAAATCATTTAAACGTGCATTTTTGAATCCCTACAAATGTGTGAATATTACATGACAAAATTACTACACATGTTACACATAAATATTATTGATAAAACAGTGACGTAATTTACTAAGTAGCTCAGAATTGTGTTACACAAGGTCAGAGGTCACACAAGGTCAAATGTAATCAGCTTTATATAAGACCAAGACATGCTCAATTTTACATGTTTTATACATGATAGCGATTATTATTTTATTAGGGTAAATTGAGCCTGTCATTTCATCATTAGAATGATTATCAAACATCTATCACTCATCATCGTCTATCGTGGTCATGGCAATGATCAGCAATCTTTAACATAATAAGTATCCCCTTCCTCACATGACGAAAACAATATTCATCTGGGATAAAATCGTGATAATTGAACTCTCCAATTAATATATATATATAGGTATAATTACAGCCTTTAGCTTAACCTTACGTGACATTTAGGTATCACCTCCGTTAATTAAGCTATCTTTTTATACAGTAGAGGTTGAGGGGACTAAATAATGCTAAGGGAATTGGTGCTTCAGTGTACCAGCAGTGTGGGTTCAAACTCCCTGGAGCAGAACAAAATTTGTCAGTTCAAAATCTATCTCTAACACTTGGATTGAATGTTCCAACCATTATATAAAAATATTTAATACAGCCTGACATCCTTCAGGATTCAGGGAGGTAGATACATTGTATGTTTGCCACTTGCTTGAGATGATTACAGATACCGGTAATTCATCTACCATAATGGGAGAAAGTATTGACGTAACAATATCTTTACACCCACAGGTTTATTACTGCCAGTAGCAATTTATTTCAAGGTTCTGATATATCAATCAGGTCAATTGTTTCATCTTTTCTATTCTCAGCAGAATTGCTACTAAAGGGTCATGAAATATGTGAGATTTTTATAAATTTTTGTTTGTATATATCTGACAATTCTTTACAATCAAATTAAAATATCATTCAAATCCCAAGAGGCCCCCCCCTTCAGGACAATATTCACTCAACAAGTTAAAAATCCTGTTTCAAAAGTGAAACATGTATTTTTTCAGCAAATCAGAAATTACTTGTACCAAATCTCTGTGGGGCCAAAGAGGATGTCAAAATAGGAGAAACCTTTCTGAAAACCACCCAGAGATCATTTCATGTGCTTGTGTTCAAATAGCTTCAAAGAAAGTTTTCAGTTAATTATCAGCCAATGACAAACTTTCATAGATGTCAGACTGAAACAAATTTAGATATTTGTCTTAGAATCACCAATATATCATTTGATAGTCAATTAGAGACAATAATTTCAGTCAATTAGAGACAATAATTTTCTGCAGTGGCAATAATGGATACTGGATAGGAACAAATTGAGGTTGTTTTTTTTGGACCATTCATAAACGATGCCCTGCAATGTTATAATTCCAATACCCCAGTAGTTTCTGAAGAGATTTTCTCTTAAACTTTCAGAAACCTGTTATATCACCTATGGCATCCATTTTTTAACATTGGTTCAGAACAACATGAGGTAACTGTATTTGTACAGACCCAACAACTCGGTTCAATTTCTGGGATATTATTCTCAATATCTATATCGGTACATTGCAACTTCTTTGTTGCTAATATAAGAATATGATATCTGTACAATTTTCATCAGAAATTACATTGTATTGAAATATCACATAGATCAAAATAGTTTATATCGACTAGTATGTTAACTCGTGAAACAACTCCATTTTGTGTTGTTAATAAATTGAAAATACTGATATTGAAAATAATTAATATGAAAATGTGTGATATATTTGTAAATGTTAGCGACACTGTACCATGACATACTTACAACTGTAATTCTCTATAAACATGTTTTAAAATAGACTTAATCAACATTTAGAGCAACAGATCTACACGATTGCTGCAAGTTGCTGCTATCAAATACAGCCATAGTTAGGGAATCATGTGAAAGCTTCAGTTCTATACTGGGTTCTTAGACTTTGGTAAATACATGTATAACGTACTCTCAGTATATTGCCCCTATTAATCGGCTATCCTCACCATCAAATTTCATTCAAAGTCGACATATCACCTTATTCAAAAGGCGGCAGTAGAATGAGTGTGTACTGCATCTGTATATGGAAGTTAAGTTGCAGGATAAAGTTCAGTTTCCGCTCCTTTCCTCATTAATGACTTATCACCGGGTTTGTAACTAGAGTAACACGACGGGTGCCACTAGTGGAGCTGGAACTGCTTACCCTTCAGGAGCACCTGAGTTCACCGCCACTTTTCAGTGTTACTTTATCTTTAGTTTTATGTAAAATGTTTTGTAGATTGCTGTTTGTCCTTTTGTCCATATTGTCTGTCCTTCGATTTACAGATTCTGATTACCCCTTTGGTATCTTAGATTTACAGATTCTGATTACCCCTTTGGTATCTTAGATTTACAGATTCTGATTACCCCTTTGGTATCTTCAAACTGTTCTTAATTATTGTTCTTGAAATACGAAAGAAGTTTAAAAAAAAATAGACTTAAATTATAAAATACAAAATGTTTTCTCTGTTAAATATGTAAATATATTGTTTGAATTATAGTTCATAATTTTAAGATGTACAAATGTATGCATTTGCCATTCTACCTGGAAAAAAATTTATTTCACAAACAAACACTAGTCCTGGAAAGGTTTTTACAAACAATATTTAACTGATTGAAGTAGACATAGTACTTATAGTAGAAGATGGTATACTGTCACAAGATTAGCTGAATAAACACCTAATGTGCTACTCATTTACAAAACATATTTGTTTATAAATTTACTTTACTCTCTAAGTTTGAGTACAAATATTGAAATAACTTATATAAGAAGAAGTCTTAATCCTTCAATACTTAAAACTGACAAAAGAAAGGTTAAAACAAGGACAGGAGAATAAAACAAGGTGAGAACACAGTAGCTGACAACACTTAGACAAAACTGACAAAAGAAAGGTTAAGACAAGGACAGGAGCATAAAACAATGTGAGAACACAGTAGCTAACAACACTTAGATAAAACTGACAAAAGAAAGGTTAAGACAAGGACAGGAGCATAAAACAACGTGAGAACATAGTAGCTGACAACACTTATATAAAACTGACAAAAGAAAGGTTAAGACAAGGACAGGAGCATAAACCAATGTAAGAACACAGTAGCTGACAACACTTAGATAAAACTGACAAAAGAAAGGTTAAAACAAGGACAGGAGCATAAAACAAGGTGAGAACACAGTAGCTGACAACACTTATATAAACTGACAAAAGAAAGGTTAAAACAAGGACAGGAGCATAAACCAATGTGAGAACACAGTAGCTGACAACACTTAGATAAAACTGACAAAAGAAAGGTTAAGACAAGGACAGGAGCATAAACCAACATGAGAACACAGTAGCTGACAACACTTAGATAAAACTGACAAAAGAAAGGTTAAGACAAGGACAGGAGCATAAAACAATGTGAGAACACAGTAGCTGACAACACTTAGATAAAACTGACAAAGGAAAGGTTAAAACAAGGACAGGAGCATAAAACGTGAGAGCACAGTAGCTGACAACACTTAGATAAAATAAATGAAGATTTATACTGGTCTTATTTCTTACAATAACTTTTCAATGAAATCACTTAGAGTAAGAGGGCCAGTTTTAGGCCCATAGAACTAATTTAACCACACCATGTGTTATTGAAGTGCCTGTAGCAAGCCTGAAAATTGAGCCATCAAGTATGTGTGTTTAAGGTATCTATATATAGATGTTACCTCTTTCTATGATTTTCCCGTTGGTTTTAAGAACTGTTCTGACAATGTGGTATTGTTTGTTTTTCATTTTATTTAAGAAGGAATTATTCTCTAATTTAGAATTCTCTCTATTTTTTAGCAAAAAAAATCACATTTTTAGTAGTTGCGAATTCTAGGTAACATGCATCTAATTTGAATAGTAATAGTAGTAAAATTGAGATTTAAAAAAAAATGAAGAAGTTTCATTTGAAAAGGGTTTTTTTCCCTGACAATAATTAATGTATATTCATTAAAAAAATCAAATTGTTGGAATTAGTACAAAAAGGTAAACTAAAAAAAACAACAAAAAAACAACTAAAAGATTGCAATAGAATCCACAGAAATGACACTAACACAATAAGACAATCTACATGTGTATATTACATTAACTTTACATAAAAGAAGAAATATAACAACATTGATTAGTATTGGCCTAATTACAAGACAAATAATTAGGTACAAAATGACACAGTAAGTGGATATAATTGGCTTCACTTCCTATTTTGCCCATATATTTCATGTAAAAACCATGTTTTTTTTTTTAAATTGTAATTGCACAAAAGTCATTTCTTAAACAATTTTGCTGAAAATTTCACTCACAAACCCAAATTTGTCTTAAAGTTTTTCTTCATAATCTTCAAATAATTTTTTATAGATATTTTTCAACTTTTAACTTAAACACAGTCTAGGGTTGTTGAAGTTCAAAATTGCTATGATTATATAATAGTTTGTCACATTCAAAATATTATTTGTGTTTAACTCATGAATTTAGAAAAAAAATCTTAAATCACAAAAATTGTATGAAGATAATGAAGAAAACCTTCAAAACAATTTGCACTTAAGAGTGAAAATTTCAGGAAAATTGTTCAAGAAATGACCTTTGTATAATATTTAAAATTTTTAGCTTTTTTAATGAAATATACAATGTAAGGTAAAATCAGAAGTAAAAAAACAATTATGTCCACTTGTAGATAACGTAATTGCATTATGGGTAGATAACATCATTGCATTATGGGTATCTCAGACAAAGTACTTGAATATTGAAAGCAATTCCTGTTTCCAGTGGTGAAGAATACACAATATTATATGAAAGGTGTACGTTTAGAGTAAAGCAGAAATAGTTAGCACACACACATGTAGACATTTCAGACAAAGGGCTTTGAATATCGAATACAATTCCTGATTTCCATGAAGAATACAAAAATTGCGTGAAAGGTTTATGCATAAAGCAGAAATAGTTAGCACGCACACACTTGTGTAGACAATGTACTTACACGTGTATTTGTAGAACCCTGTAAAATTTGTAAAAATATACACAAAACACAAACATTTTGACAGGATCGTGAAATTAATCTTCCACATAATTTAGCATAATGGCAACCTTATATGCCTGCTGCAATGACAAGCATGGCTAAGTTTACCACTGATGTATTATTGATGATTAATGCCACTTGTAACATTACATATCGTAGCGATCAACTGACAACCACGATATAACTGAAATGTAGTTGAAAGTGGTGTTAAACACCATAAACCTAAACCTAAACCTAACCCCTAATACAAATCTAATGACCGTCAAGTAAAATAATCATCAGATATTTTGGTAATTTGAAATTGGGATCATTCTACACTACTGTTACAGAGTAATATTTCCTCCCCAAGTTTACAACCTTACACCAAACCTTATCTGCTGTATAAAGAAGATTTGGAACTAGGTAACTTTAGACGATTTTGACTATCCTGTTTAGGTCGTTTGGTTTACTTGATCCCAAAGATTTTTAAATTATTTGACTTTCCAATACTACAAGTGTACTTGATGAAGGTTATTCCATAAATGTTGTAAGCACTAAATTCGATATCTACGATTTTATTTCAAGTTCACTAATCATGTTTTTTTAGTGATTTTTTAAGTACAATGTATTCAGACATGATCAGACATTGTAACACTTAGATCTTCTATTATTTATAACTATATAGTATATTGGCATCCTGGGACCAATAGACATATATCAGTACCAAAGTACAATATTAGCAACATAGAGAAATAAGCATTGACGATATTTTTAACTGCTATTGTGGTGTTTTATATGAAAGTAAAAGATATGTCTTTAGAGAATTAAAACCCATGCAACTGATTAAGAATCCTATTCAAGTCTTGAACTTTGGGTGACATAAACAAGATTTACAAAATATTAATTCATTTCAGATACGAATTTATGATAAATGTTTTTATATTTAAGAAATAATCCATGGCAGCCATTGTGTTATATTCATTTAACCATGGGCTGGGCCTTTATAATCGAATTTAATCCCGAGCGATAGCGAGGGGTTAAATTAACGATTATAAAGGCCCAGCCCATGGTTAAATGAATATAACACAATGGCTGCCATGGATTATTCCGATTCTAATAGGACAAATACGGTAATTTACTTGCAAATCGCCGGCTATACACACAGCAATGTATTTGGCTGTTCAGTTACCCTCCCGAACACAAAGATACGATTTCTGTCATTTGAGATTACTAAATGTTGTCATTCATGAACATCAATTCAAAAGAAAGGGAAAATACAATACTACAAATCCCACTTTGACAAGGAGGCGTACACGAAGCCAAAAAACCTCAGGATCTCTATGTTCTAAACTGGAAGTCTTCATATGACGTCATGTTGTTTACGTGCCAAAATTGTCAACAACATTTCGCGGAATTTTAATTTTCTACGGTATATGTATAACGTACACCATTTCGCGGGAGGGTACACGGAATAGCCGAATTGACAACATTACCGCGTTTGCGCTAAAAGTGTTGTTGTTGAGTATTATATAAACTGATGATAACACGGCGTCATATTGGAATTTATGTTTTATCATGCTAATGAAAAATATATCATCCATTGATGAAAATATTCTTGAAATTCATGAACAATAATACTTCTTTTATCTCGTTTCTATCGAATTGTGAATTGCAAGAAAAAAAAAGAAAGATTTTTATCCGAAACATATTACGTCAGATTCGAATTCAATAAAAATATGTTTGGGATCAATAACTCGATTAGAATAATAAAATACTAATACCAAAATATTAAAATAAATCCTCGTGTTCTATTGTTCGTGATACTGGAATGTAATCAGACTTTAATTTGCTACTAACAATATCAAGTGCCATGGAAAAAATCAATTCATAGCCAGGATCTTGTTTCTAAATATCTTGCAAATTATTAGCAAATTATCCCTTTGTTTCCTGAGTTTGACATTTATTTATTAGGGATTCCTTGATTTACAGAAGATATCAGCAGATAATTTGTTAATTGTAGCTTTCTCCCGCTGATTTGGAAACATCACGATCTTTAGATTTATTTTCGATACATATGATTATGTAATATAAAACCAGGACTTGCAGAGAAACCTTATTTGGTGCATAAAAAAAATTAATTACAGGTATACCAAAGCTGTGTATTACTCTGACACCTGATCATAATCATTGTTATAATATGACTACTACCGGTAATTAAGAAGAATGTGTTCATGGACACAGATGCCCCCACTTTCAGGCAAAGTCAACAGGGGCATAACTGCAGGAACGGAAAAGTGGTAAAGAAAATCATACTTGGCCTTCTCTTTATGGTCATGACCTTGTGTATAAATTTCATTTGATTTGCTTTTAAGAGAAACTGAAGTTTTAGTGTGGAAACCAAATGCAGGACATATCAGTTGGCACAGGAAAAATTCCCCTGATATCTATAGCTAGTGGCAGGGGACATATACAAATATAGATCATCATTCAGTTAGTTTTAACAAATGACAGAGAGTCTTGAAAAGTAACAATTCCACAACAAATACCTTATTTTTGTAATGTTCCTGTTAATTTTGAAAATTTACCAAGAATAGGGATTACATTCATACCATATTCTTATTACAATGTAGTACAAAGAATTTCTAATTTATGTTAAATCACTTACATTTAATTCCTGCTTGACTAAAGGTTTGATTTTTGATTTCTTTTCAAAGATTGGTTCCTGACTAAGAGATCCTGTACCAGAATCAGGTTTTCTTGGGTTGGAATCGCTATCAAGGCTGTCTGTGTCACCCTCATCTCTAGGAGTATCTTTGCCATTAGACTGAGAACTACCTTTGCTCTCGATGGAATAGCCACTGTCTTTACTGGGCATTTTAACCATGGGATTTCTGCCTTTGCCATATTTCACAAGAGCCTGGCCATTAGACGAATCTGATTTTTTGTCATTCTTGTCATTTTTAGCACCAGAAGTATCTTTTGTGTCTTTAGCCACACCCGTTTTATTTTTCCGATGTCCAGGATTCCATTTTTGAGCAGCTTTCGTTGCAACGGTTAGTTGTTTGACCTTTTCTTTTTCTTTTTCCTTTTCCCTTTTCTCTGCTTCAGCTTTTTCCTGTTGATACAAAAAATGCATATGGTTAAAATCTGTTTAAACAGATATTAAGATGTATTAATTTCTTTTCTTTCAATTTGGTAAAAGACATACATGAAATATACCACAAATGTTTATGAAATTATTCATCAGAAGTATTAACAATAATAAATAACAGTTGTATGAAAGTTTATAATAATTAAATTTAACTGGGAAAAGTGTGGAAAATAACTTCTTTGAAATCAACAGAAAAATGATGTTTTATTATAGATTAGATTTATTGGTTATAGTTATGGTGTTTAATGTCACTTTCAACTATATTTCAGTTATATCATGGTGGTCAGTTTTGTTGATTTAACAAGTTCCCATTGATATTGTAGGTAAAACAACCCATTAATGTGTAGGTAATACAAGTCCAAAGTCTCATGTTATGCAACAAAAAAGATTAAATTGTCTTGACCTATAATGGACCTTCAAGAGTGTATGGTGCTTGCCAGGAAAATTCGAACTATATTGGAATATGTCTGGTGTAACGCTGATAAAATAGGGTTTACCGGTATACTAGTATACAACAATACAATTACAACACAACAGTGAACCCTTGGGACAAGATAAAGACCATTTTAATTTAGGTTATCTAATTAAATTTGTTAAATCTTTTTAGGAATTCTTCTGCCAATTTCACATGAAGAAAGAGTCTTGCAATTGATCATGGTCACAATGAACTATTAACATTCTTAAGATTGGATCGTAAAATAATATTTCATTACACTAAATAACAAGATCAAATTTAAAAACAAAAAATGTTTAACTTCCACCTAGGATGGGAAGTTGATATATTTTAACTTTTGTTTGACTTTACCAAATGTGGTAAATATTTTCCTGGTTCCATGGAGATGATATCTTATTAATAAAGAAGCATATATTTGTCAACTTACACATGACAAATTTTTGACTGTATATTGACGATTTAACAATCTCATATTATACAATTACAGCCTTCTTAAGAGGTGGACATCAATAATGGTCAACATGGGGAGGGTTGTTTTTGCCAAGGGCTTTAGTACGAGGGAAAACAAGACTTCTCAGGTTGATAATTATCCATGTCCACCTCCTTAGAATGCAGTTATCGTTTCATTACACGGAACACCAGACAAAAGCTAGAGAAAGATATTTATCCTCCAATCATTATGCAAATGTTTGCAAATGAGAATAAAAGCTAACAGAATAGTTTGAATTTGAAGAATAATGTAGACCTGAAAAAGGACACCCTTGAAACTGATTGGAATGACACCTGTTTCTGCTCATATCAGTAAATTTGGATGCTGTTTTAGACTTTTGACAGAGTTGGATAAACATGATATACACACATTAAGGATGTCTACCAGTCCAGGGGAAATTTAAAGGTTGTCTGAACATATCAATAATTATCTACAGTCATGTGACTATAAATGATCCAATAGAAAACAGGTATATACAGTGAGGTATAATAAAAGAGTTGCAGAATCTGAAATGAATGTTAAAAGTGTGCTTATTGCTAGCAATTGCAATCATTATTTCAGCATAAAATGCATAAATATAAATTTTACAATTCCATTAAGAAACAAATCATTAATATAGTTAGTTTGTAACCAAGAATAACTATAAATTACAAAAGATTTTTTTACCAAAGAATACCAGGTTTGATTATGAATTTCCAATAGTTAAAAAAATACAAGATAATTAGAAACGTCATTCAAAATTGATTTATAATTAAGCTCTCTGGGACCAGGAAACTTGAATGTACTATAAATTTTATTTCCTAACTTTAATTTCCATTTGAATCAATACATCACAAACTAATGGCTAATTATCAAATCATTTCCAAAATAAAGGAAATCGGTTAAAAATTAATGGGCAAGTTCACCTAGCAGTAAACAGTTATCATATCTGATAGTAAAAGTTACTTAAGTTACTAAAACAGAGGCTCACCTGAGCCTGAAACACAAACCTGAACAAACAAATCTCTATCTAAAGATGACAATTGTACATTTCTTCATGTTTTTTTGACTGAGTGCCCGATGAGTTTGTAAAAGACTTGAAATTTGAGGACATTTTGTTTTGAAAAACCAACCGTCAGTTAGACCAAGAGAAGAAATTTCTATTTTTAGTAACAGAAACCATTTTGGATGGAGTTCACACCTGTAGTGGATAGAGCTATATTTAGTAATGGCAGCCATCTTGGATGGAATGTGGACAAAGTAGATCCTGTATAGAATGGGAACAACCCAAGTACTATTCCTGATAATTTTACTTTTATTTTCAGAGATGAAGATTTTTTAAATGCATTTTCGCTTAAATATGCCTTATTTCCATTATTTAAAAAAATCTGCAAAAATGTAAACTGGTCAGAAAATAAGGTCTCTACCTATGCCCTTAGAGTTACATTTAAGCTACTTTTGGCTTCAAAAAAGCTGACTTGGTCCATTTAAGAATTAAGAATGCTTACAGTGGCCATTTTGAATAGTATTTATGCCTGTGGGATACAATAAAGAATTAGGATTACCCAAGGTCCATTCCTGCCAAGTTTGGCTCATACTTGTCAAGTGGTTTCTGATGAGAAGATTAAAATGTAAAAAGCTATATGACAAGTGATGGTAAAGTCAAAATATCACTTTGACATTAGTCAGGTCAGCTAGAAATGTATGTTTGAAAAAGTCCTCAAACTAATGCTTAAACTATATAATGATGCAAATAAATGTCCGACTTTGTAAATGGAATTACATTGCAGTAATATTATAGCAACACCACATGGCATAACAATAAAATATTCATACAAACATTGCAATATGGCAATAAATACTGCATACAAGCTTTGCAATAGAGCATAAAATATTGCATGCAAATTCAGCAATAAAGCAACAAATATTGCATACAATAAAAATATAGATAAAAAGCAAATAAATGATATTTTAATGAGCCTCAGCAGCAAC
>MJUT01054966.1:307698-338660 GCA_002080005.1 Gigantidas platifrons
ACTAGGAAGGACTCCATGCAATGGTGAGGTATCATCTTAAGGAATATATCACTAAAACTTGTCAAAGACAATCAAATTTGTAACTAGGAAGGACTCCATGCAATGGTGAGGTATCATCTTAAGGTATATATCACTAAAACTTGTCAAAGACCATCAAATTTGTAACTAGGAAGGACTCCATGCAATGGTGAGGTATCATCTTAAGGAATACATCACTAAAACTTGTCAAAGACAATCAAATTTGTAACTAGGAAGGACTCCATGCAATGGTGAGGTATCCTCTTAAGGTACATACATGCATTATTAGAAAGATATCAAAACTTCATTTTAAAACAGCATATTTTCTATTTCATACAAAAAAAATTAATTTTACCTTTTTTGCTTCCTCAGCTTTTTGCTATGTTAGCAATAAATAAATAAAAAAAATTACTATTAAAGTTCATATTAATTTACAAATATAGAATATAAAATTATAAAGCAATTTATAGTTCATAGAATATGAAAATATAATTAATAATCTTTCTTTTTTTTTCATCTGTAGTTTTTACATTTTTCCTTTGATCTCACTGAGAGACAATGTCAGCATCAATGAACTGACCATGATACTGTAAATTATCGGTCATTGTGATGTCAAACACATTATGATGTTACCAATAAAAATAATAACATCTGTTATGAAGGTCTCGATATACATCATTACAGCTCATCATATCAGACTCTCTGCAAAACTGGTGATAATGTCTGTCTCGACTTTCAAAACTGCTGTTATTCTATATTTATCACCAGTAAAATTACAGATCACAAACAAAACCTCTGTAACACAATATACAGTACTATAATTTCTAATCATTGTAAAGCGCAAGTGATAAAGTTTACCAGTTGCTTGCCCATGGTCGGTGGTTCTCTCCGGGTACTCCGGCTTCCTCCACCACTAAAACTGGTCGCCATGATATAGCTGAAATATTGTTGAAAGTGGCGTTAAACACCAAAAAATCAAATCAAATCAAATCAAAACATTGTATGTTTATGTACAGGTAAAAAGTCCATCAAATTATCCACAATAATATGCAAAAAAAATATACCAGTTTCTGCTTATATTTTTGAAAAAAAATAGGGTAGGTAGGTAGGTGGACAAAACATTTTAAATATACATGTACATTATACAGGACATGACTATGACTTTAGCAATGCTGTCCAGAAATGGCAATAAATACATTAGGGTAGGAATTAAGAATTAGGGTCAGTAGGGTTGGCAGAAACACTTTTTTTTTTTGGCTTTAGCAATTACTTTTTCTACAAGTTATCCTAAACAGACAGTCAATGAACTGTAAATTATTCAAAGAACTGAAATACAATGTTTCAGGGAAAATCTATGACAGGAATATTATATCCAAAACATATTGGAAACTCCACTGTTCTGTTATTGATTGTTATAACCAAAATAAAGCTCTGATGCACCCTGATGTTATATAAACTGTTTTCTCTATACATGTAAACACCATTTGTTATTGTTTATGGTTTAATATATAACATGTCACATAAATGTACCCAATTTAACTATGTTGAAAGAATTCTGAGAGAAGTCTAGCAAACTTGAATGTTTAACAAAATCCTGCCAAATACCGATATACACTACTACTAATGTATCAATATTTTCAACTTTCATGCAAAACATATAAAAAAAAAACCACAAGAACTTAAAAGTTATAACAATAATTAAACCAGGTTGTTGTCTAAATAAGATGACACGATATGTTTAAAATCATTAGAAGCATAAAAAAATATTATTCACTGTTCATTGCTGTGTTACAGTAAGGTACACTAAATGACCTAACACAGTTTTTAAGCAGGAAATCAAAAATGAATTATGGTTGCATAGCAACAGTTTTTATTATTTTATTTTAACCAAATTCAATAACAGAAAACAATTAAATGGTGATTACTAGAGCTGCTAGTTGTATGATAAGATTCCTTGGATTTAGACTTTTAATTTAACACACAATTCAAATATAAGGCAAAAATGCAGCTAGTTGGCTATGACAAATGATGTTATGATGGTTTGGTTTGGTTTATGGTGTTTAACGCCACTTTCAACAATATTTCAGTTATATCGTGGCGGTCAGTTTTATTGATTGAGAAACCCGGGGAAAACCACCGACCTGTCACAAGTTACTGACAACCTTTATCACATAATGTAGTATCAAGTACACCTTGCCATGAAAGGGGTTCAAACTCACAACTTCAGTGGTGATCGGCACTGATTGCATAGGTAGTTGTAGATCTAACTACCATACGATCATGGCCATGACAGCCTCTAAAAACATTGAAGTACATTTTGTACATCAAATATTGGACAGTCATCTCAAAATGTAGATAGAACTTTAGTATGATAAAAAACATAACGTGGCATAAAATGCTTAATTTGGAATTTACAGAAACAGAAACTACTCGTCAAGTCAGGGGAATATATAGTGTAAGGGAATACCAAATAAACATTTATACGAGAGATTATTTTATAAAAACACTTAAACTAATAAAAAAAAAATTCAATTGTACTTGATATTTGCCCACTGTGTAGCTAAATCATGACAAACATTATCAGTAGGATCTTAATATATTGCATAATATTTTAATATAAAAGAACCTTTAACTGTTTAATTAAAACCTCAAGATTAATTTAATTTGGCTGAATAAAATCGTACTAAAATCCTATTTCATTTTCTGTTAAATTAAGCACCAAATATACGGCCCATATTATACCTAATTCTTAACCTTATCCAATAATACCTATAATATGACCCCTTAATACCTATGACCTATAATATGACCCCTTAATACCTATGACCTATCATGTGACTCCTTAATACCTATGACCTATCATGTGATCAATTTAGGACAAATCACTAAGGAACACAAGGTTGAAATAAATTTGTCAGCTGATTTCATGGATCCATGTTTTAGTCTATAACGTAAATGCATATCAAACCAAAATCTGCCTCTCATCCATTCTTTATGCAGCCAATTTTACGCATGGATGCATCTTGAGGTACTGAATATATGATGAAGGAGTGAATTGCCAAATGATAATTTTTTATAAAATGAATGTTTGCGTACATGTATATTAAATCTCACAGCAAAAAAATTCATTCATAAATTTGTAACAATTTTATTGAAGTATGAAATTCAAACATCCCATCCAGCAGCATGGACTTACCTCTTCCATTTCAATCTGTAATACACATCATTATAATACAGGTATATACATTTTACTGAATGACATATGTAAGTCACACTAATTGATCATTTTTTTCCCACAAATATACAAAAAATAACACACAAATATACAAAAAATAACAAGTCTTCTAATTCTAAATTCATGATTAAATAAATTTTAAACCTTATTTTTATTTATTCTGCTGACTATAACATCATCCAATAGGTCATTTGCACATATCCAACTTTGATTCTAAATCATACGTTTTACAAGAGTGATTTCCTTTGAAGGCAGACAAAAGGGTCTCCTTCCATATTCAATGAAAAAAATAACATATTTTCCCAAATAATCTGTTCAAAATTTTAAGTTGCAACAACTACTACTGAAAGTTATTTATTTGCTATAAAATCATCCTCTGATGTTTTTTACAAGGTTCAAATATCTATAAATTATCAGAAAATTATATTAAAATTCATGCTCTTGTTAGACCAGGTACCATTTTTCTTGTGGTAAGGGAAATAACTCTTTTAAAAAATATATAATTTTAGAATCAAACTCGTAAAATGTCTATTCAAACTTAAAGTTACAAAACAAAAACACATTTAAAATAGTCATGCATATAAAACTAAAAATGTTAAATTACAAAAAATACTGCTATATATTTCTCTAACGTTCTGAATAAATAAAAATTATGTATATCAAAAGACAGCAATCGTCGATCGTCAATCATGATAAACATGTTTAAACAAAAAAAACGATTGCCATCTTCATGTTATTTATCAATATTTAATAAGTAAACACAGGAGCGATCTACATCTCTTCATGGAAACCATCTTTTATTGATTTATATATTTTAAAGCTTTGAGTCTTAAGGGTAAGAAAGCAGACCTTCATCATTTATTAATTTCAAAACTGTTTGTCAATCAATATAAGTTACTAATCTATTTTTATGGATTGTCTGGCCGTGTCAGGTTGAAATATACAAAAGCGTTACTATTTATTATATTGTTTTGTCAACATAAAATATCCTTTATGAAATTCAACGTCTTTGTTTTCAGGTGTACATAAGCAATTTGCACCTCAAAAAATGAACAATTATAACCACTTACATTTATAATGTTGCTTAAAAAATAATCAATGGAACCATAATTATTATATCTACTTGAATTTTTAAAATCATGCCACGATATAGCTGAAATATTGCTAAAGTTGGTTCTAAATACCAATCAACCAATCAATAAAATCTTAATCAGTTAATGAATTTAACACGAAGTTTGTAATTTGAAGTTAAGGAAAACACATTCCATGTTAAATGCAATTTCTACTGAGTAAGAAAGGATGCACTGAAACTGCATAGAATTTCCAAAATATTTCCAATCATGCAATCTGTCAGGGAAAATACAAGACCAATTCTGACTTGTTTTAATGTGCTGTTCCATAAAAAGATTATGTGCATGCGATTCATTCTTGAATAGTAACAATTTTTGTGTAACAATGTGGAAAAAATTTGATAGTTTTCAGCTTACCCACTGTAAATATTGTTTTTCTGGAACAGTCTTACAAACTTTTGATATTTTGTTCTGCAGATTATATAAAAAAAATCATTCCTAAGGAAATTTTTGACAATAATTGTAATCCCAAATCTCACAAGACACCATTTAGCAAAAGGTTGTATTCAAAATGACAAATGTTGTGCAAATCTTGCTTGATTGACTTAATATATGCAAATAGAATACTTTTGTTTGTATTGCTTGACAAAAATTGCTTCAAGAAATTTATACTCATGTTTACTTCAATGAAAAGTTGTTTTGTCTAGTCTCAAATATAGTACATTGTAAATTGTTTGTTGTTTTAAAAAATCACTTCTAGAATATCATTTTATATGCTATCTTAAAAAATAAATTTAATGACTAGGATTGGAAATTTCATTTTTATCATTTTCAATCATGTTACTAGTAATTTTGAGAGATTGTGTAAACAAAAGGACAGATCACCAGTCAAAATTTTAAAATAAAGTTGATGAGAAAATAAAATTGTATTAGGACTGTTCTAATATTATATTATATAATATAACATAAAATTTACATAAAATACAATAATTGCATGCATTATATACTAACTTACAAATGAAGGTATTTAATTGTAGGTAGGTATCTAATTTTATTGTAATTTCTATTATATAACAGAAATAGTCTAGACCTGGTAATTCTAATAAGATTTACACTAATCCTGTCTAGTCCACTTATACTGACTGAGACATGAGATCTTTTCATCATAGCTAAACTTCACTACAGTGAAACCTGTCTAAACCAAACCCTGGATAAACCGAACCCTGTATAAACTGAAATCCTGTATAAACCGACCTTTAGATAGAGACCTAATGTAAGAAACTTTATTTAATTCAACCTGTAAAACCTGAACACCTGTCTATTACGAACACAAAAGTAGGTCCCAAGGAGGATCGGTTTAAACAGGTTTCACTATATAACTAGACCTGATATCTTCTAAAGGGGTCATAACTATAATTTGATGACCCGATAATCTGACGGACCTTTCGTCCCATGGTTCATCGATCTGGCATTCTGACAATAATCACTTTTCACAAAGTTTTGCTGAAGAAAACGTAATAATTGCAATTGTGAATTTGCACATCCATCTTCCTATGATGCTGCGATCCAATGAACGATTACAAGAATGTTCTGACTGGATTTCTGTAATCGTAGCAATAATTTTAATATTAAAGGTTATTTTCTGGAGGGGGGGGGGGGGAGAAGGGATCATTGAGCATTTTCCGATAAGAGGACATATTCAGAAATCTTTTAAAGGGTTTCCAGAGGTGTACATTCTTCTTCTTTTTTTCCCAACCGCAAACCATTTGTTGTTTTGTATTTGTATTTTGGTATTTCTTGCTTCTCCACTAAGCACACAGTATTGAGGAGGAAGAGCAAAGACTACTCGGTTCAGAATCAGAATATTGTGTCCGAGTGGAGCGACATGTCTATCCATGGACTGTTGTTTCAGTGAGCTAGCAATAAAAAAACCAACTCAGCATGTTGGTCTAGAACAAAGCGGACCTCATCATCAGACATCTCATTGAAGATTAACTTGTTCTCGCCATGATATAGCTGAAAAATTGCTGAGTTGGCATTAAACAACAATCATTCGCTCACTCTTTTTTACCATGATTCGTGATCTAGTCATCACCTCAGTGTATACGGCCAGAGGCTCTAAAATTTGACAACTATCAAAGGTTTGCTAAAAGATTTGTCCGATTATCGGACTGCCAGACTATGGGACTGTTGGACTAACAGACTGTCACATTATCTGGGCATCAGATTAAAGGTGGGACCACATTCTCAAGAGGGTTGATTTCATTATAAGTGGACTGGACACTTCACGATTTTTATACTCTATTAAACTAGTAAGAAAACATCCACTTTATGACAAAATACATACTTATTTTTTTACTACATTATTCCATGCACAAGACAAAAATAAAATTTAAAAAAATTCCTATGCGAAATGAAACAAACCTTTTTCTTCTAATAGCCATAAGCAGCAGGAAAAATAAGAAATTAAAGATTGTATTTTCTAGAAATACTTGTGAGAAATAAGAATGATAATATATAGTAGGTTATGACACATGAAATTGAAATGGGTGAAATTTATTTTTATAGGGAAAAAACATAATTAATTAACTCTAGTATCCTCTCACTTGTCCCTATTTTAACACCTTCCCCAATTGTGTTTGATTGTATTTTCCCCAATTAAATTGAGTATTATATTTCAAATGTTGAAAACATTCAAATTTTTCCTCAAAATTGCAGAGTATTAGCTCTCTTCTTTCAAAATGTCTATGACCAAATTTTCTAGAGAAAAAAATGTCACTGGTCATGTTTGGGTGTATTATAGCATACTCTTCTACAAAATCACTTCTGAGGATAAAGAAGTGTGCATTATACATAGCCAAATATGGTAGTTTTTTTTCATTTGAAGTGAGTCACTAATAGGTACAGGGCCATCTTAACAGCATTATAGTCAAAGCAGTGCACTGGGATCCATACCTACACAACCCACAGGAATAAAAATGTAAATGTGTTAAAATTAAACATAACTGTATATTTATTGTATTGGTACTTCCAACAAAATTAGTATTTAGACATTAAAATCATTAAACCATGCCATTACACAAAATACATAAATTAGCATGGGGCCCCTGTGCTCGTTGGGCCCATGGGCAACTTCCCAGCTTGCCCATGCGTTAATATGTCACCAAGTTTATATTATTTTGTGTTGATAACTGTGTGACAGATTGCCAAAAAATTGTTTTACTCTAAAATATACTTCTACATATTGTTACAAGATAAAAATTCTGGTTTGATATTAATCCAGAAATTAATTTATTATGGTTTAAATAAAAAAAATGATCACATAATTTTCTCCTTTCATTCTTAAATGACATTACCCCCAGTAGATTGTGATAGTTGAAGCCATTTACTTTATGGACTAGTTTTTTTTTTTCTTAATGTTATAACAAGACTATCATAAACATCTAGTCTAATTTTAATTTCAAATTAAAAACACTTTCATATGAGGAACCAGAGGTGAAAATGATATACATTTATTATAGATGGTATATTGTAATTAAAATACAATAGAATATATGATCCAATTTCATTTTACCCTTTTAAAACTTGTTGTGTTAAGTTTAAACATGCAAGTAACTGATCAATCAATATCAGATTTATCCCAAGTTCATTCACAGAGGGTTTTCAATATGCAATCATCACAATAAAAAAATGTAACAACATCAAAATGCAATCAATTTTTAGCATACTGTTCACCCTTCAAAGATATAAACATGAAACTTCAGACAGTTCCTGCTTAAATAATTAATGAAATTCAGGAATCAAAATGTGGAAAAGAGTTAGAATATAACCTGTTCATTTACAATCAGTTTGTATAATCCATGTCACTTGAATGTTTGTATGGCAAGATAATACAAAAACAGACAATGTTAACTTGTAAGATGACCAATGCTAAAAAGATTAAAACAAGCTTTTAGTGGATCTAGATTGCTTATTTCTGTAATATTTTGATTTAATTAATAAGCACAGATTGAATTTTTCTCTAAATTAAGAGAATCACCTTAATCATTGCCTTTCTATATGAACTGTCAATCATATTCTTTTTAATTATAGCAAGAAGGTATCATAGACAGAGCAAGGAAGAAAACTTAGAAAAAAAATTAACGTTTTTACTAAATGACCGACATCGGCAGCTTTGATTGCATATTAATTAATTACTATATATTTCTAGGAACAGGAAATTATATGAAAAATAAAAATCTGTTAACAATGAAAAAATTAGTTCAAGCATCTGAGATGCACTAGTTGCCTTCTATCAAAATTAAAATTTTATATGAAAAACTATGGTTTCTTAATCTGACAGAGAAATTGTCCATAATATAGTAGCTACATATGAGCTAGTGTATATAGTTTGAATCTGTCGGTTTAGTTTCATTTATGGTGTAAAACAATATTTCAACAATATTTCAGTTATATCGTGGCGGTCAGTTTTATTGATGGAGGAAACCAGAGTACACTGAGAAAACCACAGACCTGTCGCAAGTCACTGATAAACTTTAACACATAATGTTGTATCGAGTACACATCGCCATGAACGGGATTCAAACTCACAACATCAGTGGTGATAGGCACTGATTGCAAAGGTAGTTGTAAATCCAACTACCACATAATCATGACCACAACGGCCCCTGAATCTGTCGGGTCATAAAGATGCCACAATGCTAACCAGGATTGATATACTGATACATGACGCCCACCTGCTTGCCAAATCATAAGCCAAGTACTTGATTTGTTGAAACTCAGCTAAAGAATATTAATGCTACTGGATATTAAATATTAAATCAGAATTTAAAAAATGACCAAAATAAAAAAAAATTAAAAAAAGTATATTTAAAAAAAATTATGTGTATAAATAATTTATTTTGTGAAATATTTGTGTTGTCTGTGCCTACTGAAGCATAGAACGACAAAACTGATAACAGGACTCAACTCCGATGGACATTTGGAACTACATATAAAATGAAAATATACATGCAAATTTTCAAATCGTGTACAACAGTTATAAATTATAAAGTTATTTTTCAATAATTTTTCATATACATTGTGGATTCGGCAACAGAATCTTAAAATTCAAATGAGGTCACCCAAAGAACATTCCTGTAAGGTTTCTTTCTATTATTTTGCCCAGTAGTTTCAGAGAAAAATATGTTGACATACCACGACACCGACTACAGTAGCAAAGTGATGACAAAATTTACATGGTTCTTTGAGTAATTAAGGAGAGCTCAAATGGTCGTTTAATTTGATAAAAAAAATATTACAAAAAATTTTGCATGCTTAACTGGGTACCAGTAATAATATCATAGGTCTTAGAAATATTGGTGGGTAATTTGTGCATGAATATTTTTGTCATTGTGCTGTGAGTTAAAAACGAATAATTGCTTTGACTACCTCATCATCCTAGATGTTTGGTTAGCATGAAAAACATGTTAGATTTGAAGCAAATCATGAAAAAATCCATCAAGTTTTAATCAAGTAGACCTGTTATCTGAATACCAATCAAGTACACCCAAAACACATCTGACTTATATACATTGGCTATACATGTAACATATATGTAATTAATATTAAACATTGAGTAAAGCTACATATGATGACCTTATCTTATTAGAGGAGATATCAAGTTGATTCTCAATATGAGTATGAATCAAGTTCACCTAAACTATTTATAACTAACTAGCACTAAATAATTCTGGATACATTGATACTAAAATAGAAAAAGCATTATCATTTATGCAAAGCTGATAGTAAACATTTGGCAATGCTGAGATAAGTAAACAGGAAGTAATAAGGTAAATTGCTGAACTATTAGTTTCATATTAAAATGCATGCACCACATGCATCCCTAGTATTATTAGAACTAACAGTGCATTATCATAAAGTTACTCTGATTTAGTTCACTTTTATCAGTAAATGTTGCCCAGTAGATCCAACTTTAATGTATTTTCAAGAGTTTACAACATAACATTCTTTTCAAGTTGTAAGCAAAATCAAAAACAAATAATACTGGCACACTGTCGGAACAAAGTTCAATCGAAAATATGTTTATCTCTGTCAATTTACTAACTAGTACCATTTTGATAATAATAATAATAATCCGCGAACAATTCAAGCTATGAACTATTTTGATGGGTGACGCAATGTTTCTTCTTCCTCATTTATAAATAATGCACTTTTAGTTTCTACAGGTTTGTCATATAGATATGGATCATACATGTAGTTAACTTTGAACTTTAAGAATGGAAGATTTAATACCCTTGGACGTGCAATTGCACCAAAATGCCAATTCTGAAAATTTATATGAATATAAATAATTATTTATAACTACCAGTATAATGTAATTGTACATTTGCTACTGTTTATTTTTAAATATGACAATACAATGTATATAAGTAAGTACACAAATAATTTTTTTAAACCGTTATGAAATAAATATTTAAAGTTGACATCAATCGTGATGTTAATATATAAATGAAATGAATGTTAGAAAAATATAATGAGATATATTTCATCCAATGAGAAATTCAAGAAAAAAAAATCTAAAGAAACCTTTAAGCGGTAACTATGGCAATGATAATTTGAAAGCTAGTTATTTCTTATTTTGAACCAAAAAATTTCTTCTACCACACAAAAACACACTCAAGGAATATTGTTTATTTTTGGGTATACCATACCTTTCCAGCACTGACAGCCTCTTCTTGGTATGACATAGCAACGACAGCCAACATAAGGTTAATCAGATAGAATGATCCAAAAAATATCACAATAACAAAAAACAACACGTTCCAAGGACCACTTGCTTGTATGATCTGAAAGGTGTAAAAAATAGTGTTAAAGAAAAGTGTAATTTTGAAGAAAAAAAATATAAGTCCCTACTTGTCCGCTTTTGCTTTTATATGTATTTTTTGCAATAAATTCTTTCAAAATAAAACAACAAAATTTATAATGTAAATAACTTTTGTAATTCTCCTTACATGATAATTACACCTTATATAAGAATGCTGGATTCTGATTGGTTAATAGCCGTGATATTTTTTTTACAAATTCAGGCCTTGCATTGTGAATTTTCAGAATTTTTACTTCATGTAGGTGTATTTGCATAAGATTTAACTTTTTTTCATGGTATTTGCAAAATCATATTTGCCGTTTTTACCCTTCACTGAGACGCTTGTAACAAAATTTGTAAAACATTATCAGTTGTGCGTTTTATGTAACATCATTCGGTAGAATTTAACAGATACATCATGTTAGGTCCTGAAAACGACAAACAAAGGGTATTATTTATTTAGCCAGTGTTCTAAATAATATTTGGTGTAATTAAACAGATATATCATGTTTGGGAAGGGTATTTGCGAAAAATACCAGTCGAGAGACGAAAAATTTCCCCGAGCCGAAAGGCTATTTCCATTAAATACTATCTTTTCATTATTAAAAAGTGATACCACATGTATAATTGTAAACAAACTCTGAAAACAGAAAAGACTGCTTTTTTCAAGTTTACCTCAAGGAATTAGATTATACTACATTTGTATTTCCATTATACATTTTAAATATATATGTCTTATAATTGTCAAATACAAAGTGTATAGGAGCTGAACAGATTTTTCATTTTTTATATTTATGAAAAATGAATAAAAATTCTCAGTGGAAAATGTTATTTTAGTGACAACCAGTATTGAAGGGAACACTCTCTGACCTCCCTCATAAATAAACATTTGTATATAAAGGAAACAGTAGAAAAACTCATGGGTAATCTTTCTACTTCTGTCCATCAAAATACACTGTAAACAATTGAGCACAGACCATTTTTATGAAACTTCTCAAACTTACAGTGAATCCTTTCTAAACTGAATCCTGAACAAAATGGAATGTTGTATGAAATGAACTTTTAATTAAGTCCTAAAGTAGGAAATCTTTATTAATTAAACCTATATAAACACATCACCTGTCTATTCCAAACACAAAAGTTGGTCTTAAGGAAGTTTGGTTTAGACAGGTTTCACTGTATTTGACCAATGATGTTATTTGGTTGCATGGAAAACTCAAGACTGTGCTAATTTCTGAACTGGTCAATATTATGTTGTGTTTTGTTTTTCTTCGTTCTTGTGTACTCTTATGTTGCCAGTTTCTCTGGATTGTCCTTTTTTGATTGCCCCTTCGGTATTCTCAAATGTTACATAACACCTAGTCAATTTTAGTAGGTTTTTTATAACTCGTATTGTTACCTTATTGTATGTATCCTCCCAGAAGTCTAGAGTAATCAGTTGGAAAGAGGTCAACATGGCCCAACCAAAATGGTCAAAACTTGTGTAACCAAAGTTTGGATTTTCACCGATGTCTGGTAAGCATGTGTACCCAGTTTGGCATTTCCTGAAAGTACAATTATACATCTTAATTCATTTAGTGAAGGAGTGATTGTTTTTTACCTAGTGAGCAATTTTCAACAATAATGACGAGAACAAATTATTTTTTGATGAGATGCTGATTTGATTTGATTTGACTTTTGGTGTTTTAACGGCACTTTCAACAATATTTCAGCTATATCATGGCGACCAGTTTTAGTGGTGGAGGAAGCCGGTGTACCCGAAGAGAACCACCAACCATGGGCAAGCAACTGGTAAACTTTATCACATGCAGCTGCGAGTCGACTGCACCCTTTTTTGTAATTTACAAAGCCGGGCGCGAACCCACGCCATATTGGTGATAGGCTTGTACGAGTTGTTAGATCCAACGACTTAACTCATTGAGCCACCTTGACCCCTTGATGAGATGCTGATGATGATGTTAGCTGTGTACTTGACCCTTAATGATTGTTGTTTACCAAGACAGTAAATTTCATCTCCATCATAATGGGAACAATTTAATTTTTGATGAGATACTGATGATGCTAGCTGCATACTTGACCCCTAGCTACATTATTCTAGTGCTAGCTGACTGAAACAACAGTCTGCAGGTAGACATGGTCACTCTACTTAAGGCACATCGACCTGACTCCAAGATAATTTTATAGTACATGTACATGTATTTAGTTTGACCTGACCTGTCATTGAACCCAATTAGATATTTCCTTCCATATTTTATTAATAACAAGACTACCTGTTAAAGTATCAATTTTTCTGACTGAACATCATTTAATGATTATAGATTTTTCAAGTGTAGTATGAAAGTATGACAGCTATAGTGGATAGTACCAAAAAGGAGGTTGAATATGAATTTTGAATATGAAGATTCGAACTTACAACATTAGTGGTGATAGGCACTGATTGCATAGCTAGTTGTAAATCCAACTACCATACGATCACGACCATGACAACCTGTGTGAATTTTAAATATGATGTTTAACACATATCACCTAATATCAAGTTTATGTACTTTTTTCATTTGTTAGCAGTAAAAGTTGAAAGATTATAATAAATGGAAGAATCTTGAATTGTCATTAAGAAATCCCTTTGATGTTTTAAAAATATATGCTCTTCAATGTGTCCAACATGACCTGTATTTTAGAAATATGAAGTTAGTTTTACAAATTTCTATTCAATAGTGGGCAGTCGTGAATGTATGGTTGTCGGATTTATAACTACCTATGCAATCAGTCGACAGTGCCTATCACCATTGATGTTGTGAGTTCGAATCCTGCTCAGTTGATGTGTACTAAATACAGTCTAACCTGTATTAAGAGGTCACCTTTATGACAAAGAAAAAATGGTCTTATAAGACAGGTGGCCTCTTAAAAGAGGTTCAATTCATATGAAACCAGAATGTCCAAAAAAAATCATCAATCTGTCGCAATTCACTGACAAACTTGATCGAAATAAAAAACTGGAGGTAATATTCCTCAACAAAAAGCAGAACATGACCCTGCCCTTTACCAAACTTGTAAAAAAGACAATCATGCAGTTCTGAATACTACACAACAAGTATTTTAATCTACATTCCAAAAATGTCAGTCATTTTGAGGTTACACTAAAACATCATAGAAATTAGGTAAAGTTCAAAATTGGTCAGCTTATATTGAAATAAATTAGGTCAAGACCAACAGCAGTTCTACCCATCTGTTCTCTACTGAAAAAACTTAATACAACACATCAAAGGAAAAATATACTAATAGGGGTTAATATCTGTGCTTAATATCCATTAACAATAAGACAATGCCGGTTAAATGAAGTCAGTCATGGTTTTTGGCAGAGCTAACACATAAATTAGAATTTTAGGATTGTCATGTTGATATATACTACTACCAGTACTTTACATTACAGATGTAGTAATTATTGTATATCATATCTCAAAATCAAATCAATTATCAGTTTAAACTAAGATCAAATACTATACAGATCTTCAACTTTAGATTTAAATTACATGTAACATTGTATTATAATGTGAGCATCTGCTCACGAGGAGATCACTCTGTCTTATTTAAAGGTTTTTTTCAATTGCAAAATTTTGAGAGCATATTATAATTTAAAAATAACATGTTTAATAAATACATTGTACAAATTACACTTTTCAAGAAAAAAAAACTCAAAATCCTTAGTTTTTGGCAAATAAATCTTCTATATTTCACCCAGAAATATGAATAATCTATTCAAATTTTATTTGCTTAATTCTAGATTAATACTTAAAGTATTCAAACTTTTAAATGTCAAGTGTAAATCTCAAAATTTTTGATTTTTGGCATAAAATTATATTTATATTTTCACTCCAAAAAAGAAAAGTTTAATCATATTCATACAATCACACCATGTGCAGCATTAGCACCAATAATATTAAATTCATTTTTTTTTTACATGTACTTGAAATGAACATTAAATTGTGAAAAAGGGGCCATTGTGGCCGTGAGCGCATGGTAGTTGGATTTACAACTACCTATGCAATCAGTGCCTATCACCACTGATATTGTGAGTTCGAATCTCGATCAGGGTAAGGTGTACAACATTATGTGATAAAGATTGTCAAAGACTTTGGAGTGGTTTTCTCCGGATACTCTGGTTTCCTCCACCAATAAGACTGACCGCCACGATATAACTCAAATATTGTTGAAAGTGTCGTTAAACACCATCAAACGAACAAAATTTTTTTCAAAATCGGTAAATGTAAGTAGGTACAATATTTTGACCTTAAACAAGCTTCTGATTATGCTTCATAAAGTCCTATGAAGTTATTCATACACTAACCAAGAATGAATATGAAGAGTTTGAAGATACCAAAGGGCCAATCAGAAACCGTATATCGAAGGACAGACAACACAATGGCCAAAAGAAAAAGTACAAAAGGACAAACAACGATATACAAAACATACACATAAAACTAAAGATCGAGTAACATGAACCCCACTAAAAAACTGGGGTGAACTCATGTGCTCCGGAAGGGTAGGTAGTTCCTGCTTCACTAGTGGCACCCGTCGTGTTAATCTAGTTATAAACCCGGTAATAAGTCGTGTATGAGGAAAGGATCGGGAGGTGTTTACAACAAGTGGAACATATCCGTGGTCATTTGATAAACCAACTCTTAATTCTCTGAAGAAACAGATGAAAAATAGATAGTAAATCATTTTGCTAAATTTGTATATAGACCATAAATAATCTTTATAGCAAGTTGCAGGAAGAAATTAATCATAAGAAAGTCTTGATTTCACCCTAAGTTTTTAGTGGGATTCGTGTTGCTCTATCTTTAGATTTTTATGTAATGTTTTGCAGATCGTTGTGTGTCCTTTTGTCCTATTTCTTTTGGTCATTGCATTGTCTGTCCTACTTCAACTTTATGGCTTCTGATTACCCCTGTTGTATCTCAAACTTTTCTTATACTTTTCTAAAACTGAAAACTTCTCTCGGATTTAGATGTCCGTCCCTTATTTATGTCTCTCCTTTATTCCTAAAGTTTTATATTTATATCCTCAAATGTTCGTCCTGAATCAAAAATGGTTCATTTCATCACCCTATATATTTAATTTAACATTATCAAGGCCATTTTAAACAAAATTTCAAAGAGAAAAATAATACAACAAAATATAAAACCAGGGGAATTCATGAATTCAATCTTTCGCCAGCAAAAATGGCATTAAAAATCTACTCAAACAATCAATTGATATATTGTACATATATTGTGTAGTATTTATAAATTCTTAATTCTGACCTTGTTCATATTCAATGTTTAGAATGAGTTGATAAATTAGATTGATCACACTAAAATAATTGTTAAAATAATGTAACATTTAAATATACAATGTAGCTCTAGATAAATCTGATACAATCAGTCAAAATTAAATCAGTTTAAATACTGAGGCTAGATAAACCTTTGTTTTTACCTGTAATTTAATTAACAGGTGTATTACCTAACAATGACAATAAAGAAATTCAAGAATAATATCTTAATTGAAATTTAAAATATACAAAGGTAGATCTAATAAGGAAGCCGCTTGTCCCAAGTTTTTTTTTATACAAGTCTTTTTCTTGAATGTTATAAGAAAATTTTAGTGGAAAAAATCAAAGCTTTTGAAAATTTTAGATCTATAATCCTGCCTACAGTACTACTTGTATACAATAAAAATCTACCGTACCCTGTAACAAGTTGGTACAATTTCTAGGTGAATACATTTTACAAAAGGAACTATAAAAGGTAAATTATATCTTATTTTACACCTAATTGTCAAACACTTTTATTCTGTATCAGCTGACAATGAATTATGATATATTTCAAGCAAGTTTAGACAAGATTGCTACCATTGAAAGAGACATTTTTTTAGATTTTTGATTGATTGATTGATTGATTGTTATCACTTAAAGTACAGTGGCACAAATTTTATGCATATTGAGGACAAGAACAAGTTCAGTAATGTTAAAGCAATTCTACAGAATGAGGAAGAAATGGGACAACTGGGGGCAACACATTTTGACTGCCACTGGAAAAGCATGGAGAGTTTGGGTATGAATTAAAATAATTTGCCCCTGTGTAGCAGTGCCAATGTGGCTACTTTTTCAAAATCTACAAAGAAATCTTGAACATGTGGCTCTCTCCAAACAGGACACCCACTATGGTTCTCTTGTGGATTCCTGTTTTATAACTTGACAATCCTTGATTGAGAGGGCATCCTACTTCTGCCACCTGTGGACATTTTGGGCAGTTCTAAGGGTTATGAGACATTAGAAATGTCATCAGTAACAAGAGCTTTTTGATAAACTCTTTCTGCCTGATAGAATAATTCAGGACTACCTGGAGACTTGCTGAGCATCTATGTGGGTTGAGCAAAGGGAACCATCATCAGTAACCAGAGTTATTTGATAAACTCTTTCCTCCTGATAGAATAAATCATGACTACTAACTACTTACCCTGCACCACTTGAATTACCACATATAATATAAGTACCACCATTTTCAGGATCTTCATACCAATTTGCTGAAAAAAAAAGTTTTGGATATGGAAATAGATGATCAACAAGGTCATACAAAGTGTCTTATGCAACATAACTGACCAATGAAAATAGACTTCAAGCAGCAGAAAAAGCTGTCAAATATGAAGTTTTATATCTATTGGTCAGAAATGTTGTGTTAAAAGCGCCTGCCACTTTGTGTGTCATCATCGATCGACAATCACTAAAATTACAAATCAATTATGTTGAGACTCTAATGGTCTTACAGCAATAACACAGACTAGATAATCATTGACTACTATACATTATCATATTGGAGCTTCTGAGATTACCATAGATATATTAACATTTCCTATAGGGCACAATGCTATGCTAAGCATGTTTTATGTTGTCATTAAATAAATACATAACTTTTGTAGAAGAAAATTTAACAATAACCACTGGCAAATGGACAATGGTTTCATAGCAGATAAAAGTGACAAAAATAGTTCTTGTGGGCCTTTGGGTTGAATACAAAGTGATTACAATAGCTTACAATAAAACATAATCTAATTTTGTCCAAATCTGAAGAAAACTGGAGAAGAACATTCATCATGTTCATAAGAAAGTTTGGATGAGTCAACTGGTACTCTTTGTTTGAGCTTAACTTAAGCAATACAATATATTGCTACTGTTGCCACAGATACAGAGAGGAGTGTCAGGTTCCCATGAACTGTTTAACTCAGCCACTTTTTTGTGCCTGTGACTTGAAGAGAGAGGTGGTTGTTTGCTTTGTTGATATTGGTGGAGTCTTTCTTGGACCATCACTGTTTAGACTTTCTTATCATTAAAGCTTCATGTTTCAGAATATACCAGTATCTTCCAAATGTCTGGATTATAATGTATCCGATATAATATTCCATGATACTTTGGGGATAAAATATTTGACAATTGCATATGTTGCCATATAGTTTTATATCTACATCAATATACTCAGGTTTTGTAACACAAAATGTCCACTGTCTGAAGACAATCAAACTATTATTTTGGGGGACTTTTTTTTTCTAAAACACTGATTAGTTATTTATTTCTACAAAATTGAGATGGCAAGGCATCTGCAGTTCTTGTATTATTCATAAATTATAGTCCCAAAAAGTTTGTGTTAGTGATGGGACTTGTAATGCTATTAGTTGAAGGAAGTGTATGACATTCAAATAACCTTGAAAATAAGGTCAAGTAGAGTTACTCAAACTACAATATAACAGTTGAAGGTCACGTGTACTTTAATACTCACATGTATTTTTAATCCAATCATTGTAATATGCTAAATAATTCACAGAACTTGTTGCATTATAACTTGGAACATCAACAACACATTTTTGTCTTAATACTCCCATATAAACTTGTAGTCCAAATAATGCAAAAACAGCTAAACAGAACGTAGTCAGAATAATTACTTCAAACAACAACTTGAAAGCCCTTAGTAGTGCACCAACTAATGTCTTTAAACCTGCAATACAAAAACAAGAAAAACATTTAATTTAAGGTTAACTAATGTTCTTAAACCTGGAAGAAGAAAAAAACAAGAAAAAAAACATTTAATTTAAGGTTAACTAATGTTCTTAAACCTGGAAGAAGAAAAAAACAAGAAAAAAAACATTTAATTTAAGGTAATGGTGACATTTTCTTTTTATCTACCAGTAACTAATAGCAGTAAATGGTTCTTAAGTTAATTTAATGTCTTCTGTTATTTGTTGTTGTTCCTGTCATGCATTTATTTCAACTCATCTTGCAGCTTCCTGTATCTCAAAATAACAGCCCATTGAATTTATTTATGCATTTTTATATCAAAGTAAATTTCTTCGTTAATTAGAAATTAAATACATGTTTATAATAAAAAGAAAACAATGTATCTTTTGCAGCCATTGGTACTATATGTACCCTAAAGACATTATTGATTGATTGGTTATTGATTAAGTTCAGTGAGCTGGTTTGGTTTGGTTTGGCTTAGTTTATGGTGTTTAATGCCACTTTCGACAATATTTCAGTTATATCGTGGTAGAGGAAGTTCAGTGAGCAGTATTTGAGCTATTCTCACGAGGAGAACAATTTCAACAATATATGAAAAATATATAGAAATGAGGGCAGTACAAGTATGGGACAACCAGGTCAGTGACCTTTGATTGCCACAGGAAAGTTATGGAGATTTGGGTAGAGACAAACAATTAAGCCTTCTGTAGTAGCTAACTACCAACACATGTAGAACATGTCCCAATCAAAACATTCTGTAATCAAATGCTATTCTTTAATCCTGCTCCATAAACATTATATCTGGCATCATCATCATATATATATTCATTCTAATTTAAACCAATTGGTTTGTGACCATGGACAGTAATTACTAAAACAAAACTTTGTTCATGTTGGCAAATTCTAGTACTACATGGACACAGGAATAAATGATTTGTTTACCAAAATAACATGCTTCACTAACTCATAACTTGGTAATTATATTTGTTTTCTAAAATAGACATGTTTTTATTCCAGCATTTCCTGATCAAATTGATATATCTTTGTATCCAATTTTCCAATTCCTCTCCTACACATTTCACTATATGCCCTATTGGTCAATGATACAAAAAGCTACATCTTATTTTTTCTCACATTGTAATGTTTTACAAGAATCTTCAATATTATAATTTGTTGATTATTTGAATCAAATTTTCTATTTAGACTCTTATTTTTTAATTCAGCAAAAATCAATCTCATTTCGTTTTTAGCTTAATTAATGAGGCAAAAAATTACTTGAAAAAAAACACTACTTGTATAGATAACATTGTCAGGGTTAATTGATGTCAATATTTAGAATAAAGTGGATCAAAGAAATGGAATTACAGATGTGGCTTTCCAAGAGGAAAAGTTCAATACTAAAAATAAACATTTTACAATTCTTAAAGAAAATGTCAATTCCAAGATTGTTAAAGTTGGTGCTAAACACCACTCAATCAATCAATCAATGCCAAAAAAACAAAAGAAAATTTCCCAGATCGTGAAAAATTCAAGTAAACAGGACAACATTTTATTTTATCAAGATTTCTTTTTCTTTTCAATGATGACAGATTAATTAAATTATTTTTTTTTACAAAAATGATTCCAGATTTTCAGTATCATAGAAAATATAACTATGTGAGGAAAGAAAGATTATATACATGTACAGTCTAACGTATATAAATAACAGGCACTCGAGGGAACCAGAAAATGTGGCCTTTATGAGCAGTTTCCCCTTGTATACAGGTTAAAATTGTATACATTATTCATTAATGGGGAGATGAGGCTGCCCTTTATAGACAGTGATTTGTCATATAGGGCAGGTTTAACTGTATATGCAGTCCTTGAAATGAAAATTTAAATTGACTGGTCCGAATCAAATCCTTGAACTTATTTTTATATAGTTCTTAAAAAAAACTGAAAAATTTACTGGTCAGAACGTATTTCTACTGGTCTTGGGTCAGAGAACCGGTACACATCGTGAGGACTGTTAATATGTATAATAAAGGTATATCTTTCTCAACTACACCTACATAGTTAAGTCATCATCCTTAACAACATGACACATAATGATGTCATCTACCTTAACTTTAGAACTAGAAGTTAAAACATATAATTAGAGAATACGACACACACACACACACGATCTTTGTCTATTAGCCTGCATTGTTATGTATCAAACAAACAACATGATACACTTTGTCACTAGATAACGTAAACTCACCTGGAATTATAGATATTGTTTTTAACGCTCTGAAAACTCGGAATGTCCTTAGAGCTTGGAGATTTGTCCCAGAGGAACCACTTACTTCTTCTATAATTGTTGTGATATACCTGTAAGATCAATCAATATCATTCTTATTTATTAATATGCTATGTCTATATATTTGCAATAAAAGCATGAAATTATATTGATCAAAGTGGACTTTTCAAAGACATTTTGTTTGTTTGTTTCAAATATCAATATAGTTTTCTATCTCTAGATCAATGTGATGATTTCAAACTCAAGGTAAACTGAAAAAATAACACAGAACATGTCTGTGAATATGATATGGATACCTTCACATCATAACATACTAAAAGGGTTAGGGTTATGGTGTTTAATGCCACTTTCAACAATATTTCAGTTATTAATTGTGGTGGTCAGTTTTATTGGTGGAGGAAACAGGGGTGCCCGGAGAAAACCACCAACCTGTCCCAAGTCACTGACAAACTTTATCACATGATGTTGTATCAAGTACACCTCTCCATGAGCGGGTTTCGAACAAACAATTTTAGTGGTGACATGCACTGATTGCACAGGTAGTTGTAAATCAACTATCATACGATCACAACCACGATAGCCCCTTTCAATGTTAAGATGTCCAAACATCTTCAAAAGGTTAAAGTTTCACATGTCAGTTTTCTTTTGGTTAGTAAGGCTGATGTGGAAATGAATATATCTACAAAATAGGACATCAGACACTGTATTTGAAAGAAAAAGAGGGTGTTTTAACAATGCTGCAATGAAAATGAGTTCATATGTACTTACGCTGAAACGACTACTACAAAATCTAACCAATTCCAAGGATCTCGTAAATATGTAAATTTGTTTATTATGAAACCACGTGCTAAAATTTTGATGATGCATTCTATTGTATATATGGCGAGAAAGGCATATCTGAAAGAAAATAATAAATATATATATAAAAATGATAAAAATTCTGCCTTGAAAGACAATCTTCTATAGGAGATTTCATATGAATTACTCATTAACAAAATTTTATCCCATGACAAATTTAAAGGAAAAGGGCATTTCAAATATATTTTTTTCCATGTAATTTAGTTTGGTAAAAAAAAATGGTTTCTGAAAAGTTAGGTTTATTTAAAGTAATATTACACCAGTTTTGGGTGAAAAATTTTTTTCCCTGAAAATTCATTTGGAATACGGTGGTACTTTTACTAAGCTATTCATGCATGTTTCAAGTCGAAATATGTTCCCAACAACTAGAAATCTGCAAATCCGTGTGCACGTTTTTCGTCCTCACCATTGTTGTGGAGACCAATTAACTTTCGGTTGTTTTGTTCCGATGATTGCCGATCATTATACCTCGTGAATAAAATTTTGGTCCGATGATTGCAGATCAAGAAAAGATAAACGGGTGTGTTCGATTTGCATTTCAATTATCTCCCTTTTTGAAACCTGGCTGTCAAAAGTAGACATTTATTTTTATGTTGATATGTTTTATTGATATATTTTGTAATGATAAGGCTATTTATAATATATTTATCTTATTTAAACATTGACAACCTTCTTCAAATAAAATTTGCTAAGAAATTTGCAGAATTAAAATAATACCCATAGCATTAACAAGGCGACGAATGTTTTATATAATGTTTAATATTTACATTTTCAACTTGTTCAAGGAACCATTGGCTATGGTTGTGATTTAAGAAATTAGTTCAAAGGTCACTTACTCTGCAGTGTCTGCAACTGCCGAATCTGGTCCGAAAGACATAAATACACAGTTACAGAGAATAGTTAATATCACAATATAATCAAAGAACTGATTCGTAGCCACATAGATAGCTAACTTCCGTACAGGATTCCACGGAGTCAATAAAAACAAAGCCTTTGTAGCAGAAAACCTATGGATGAATTTCTTCTTGAATCTGGGGGCTACTGCTATGAATGTCTGAAAGTAGAAACAAACAATTACAGATTGTTATATATAAATAGTCAAAACATGCTTCAGTGACCACCTCTATTAAGTAATAATAGTACATGTATGTGACCTTAATTTTAACTTTCCTTCACAGTGCATTTTACATTAAACAAACCTGCATTTAGACACCACCTGTCTTATGTGACCATATTTCAAAGTCCCCGTGGAAGGTCACACAAGACAGAAAGGTTTGACTATACATTTGTATATGATATGTAGACAATGATGTATTGTAAATTAGTGGTCTTGTACTGTCATAAAACTTTTCAGCACCAGTTGGGAGATATATTAATATTAGCATAGTTAAGTGTGTATCTGATGGTTTTAGGTTTGGTTTTATGGTGTTTAACACCACTTTCAACAATATTTCAGTTATATCGTGGCGGTCAGGTTTATTGGTGGAGGAAACTGGAGAAATCCACTGACCTGTCGCAAGTCAGAACCAGAAAAAAAACTTTCACACAAAACAAGAATCATATCTTGATATGAAAAATCTGTAATTTTTACCAAAATCTCTTGTTCTTTCAGGTCAAGAGATTTATTTCTATAAAATATTTGGACAGGACAAGAACAAAAACAAACAAATAAACAAATAAACAAAGCCCCCTTAAAAGTTAAATGGTCTTTCCCTAATGGTTTAAAGATAATTTAGACAACAAGAAAATATATTAAAGAAGGTATTCTTCCTTTTCCAGGTTTGTTTTATTACACAAATTGACCACGACTTGTACTCTTAGCAAATTTAATGTCTTTTTCTTTTGAACATTTTTAGTATAAACAAGATATAATTGTTGTATACAAACTTTCTTCAAGGATTTAATTATCTAGAAGACAAAAGATTGCTATGGTAACAAAATAATTGAGTTTATTGCAGTTTTCTTTACAGAAGAATTTATTTAAATGTTAAGGATCAGAATAATTTTCAGGTAATTGTGTACCATAGCTAGGCCTGTAAATCGATGATAAAATACTTATAAAAACTTTTAACAAAGGTTATAGTAATGAACTTTTAAATGTTTAATATATAAATTATCCTGACATATAGGATTATAGGTTTTGCTTGAGTGATAAATCAATTTTGCACTGTTTTTTAACTGTGTTCTGCTTGACTGAATTGTCATAGGGCACCAGAAAATATTATTACCAAGATAAAGATCGGTAATTATGCGGAAAACAATAAAATGACAGGTATAATTGATTATGATTGGTCCTATCACACACATTTGGTTAAATTGACCTATTACCCACAATTCCCTTGGTTGGGTACCATTTAAATGTTGTCATGTTCCTATTTGATTATAAAAGCTTTAATAATTCAATATTATATTTAAAAATATAGAATTATATTGTAGGATTTAAAAAGTTTGCATGTTCTATATACACTAACACGAGAATGCCACTTCCTTTCTAATCTTTATATTAAAAAAAAAAAGAAGAGATCTTGCTCTGATCTGAATGTTTTTCAGGGCTAGATATTTAAAAAGCTTTTATTTGATTTTCTTCCTTATAAGTAATTTAAATATTTATCATTTAGATTTGTACTAGTTTTGCCAATATTTCAAATCTTTGATCAAAACAATATTTTAAGTAAACAAATACATTATTCTATATTACAAAGTAACCATGTAATTTTCCCCTGTGTATCTTGACGTCTATTTAAAATTATATACACTTTTTTTTTCATTGATTTTAAAGATCACAAACTGGTGACATTAGTTTCAATTGTACTTATTAAAATATCGTTAGGGTTATTACGCAATTAACATAAACGTTACCGGTAATTGAAATTTTGAATAGAATCTTTTTTAATTTTTTAATCAAAGAAAACATTTAAAAGTTAAAACTTTTATATGAATGGTAATTCTACATTGAGCTATTTTAAAAAATATTCAAACTTTTCAGTCCTGGAGATATAATTTAAGTCAAGCAGTTCGTTGATTTTCTCCTAGTACTCAAGTTTCCTCCACCAATAAAACTGACCGACACGATATAATTGAAAAAATTGTTGAAAGTGGCATTAAACACCCTAATCCTAACCCCCCTTTAACAGTCAAACTTCCGTTATTGTCCACCTCTATTCAGCAATGACTTGTATTATGTGTCCTTAATTTTGATTTCCCTGCATGGCACATTTCATATTAACAAAACCTGTATTAAGTGACCACCTCTATTGAGCAATGATTTGTATTATGTGACCTTAATATCTTAATTTCCCTTCACTGCCAATTACATATTAATTAAACAAGCATTAAGTGACCAACCATCTTATGTGACCTTATTTTCAATGCTCCCTTGAGAAGGTCACATAAGACAGGTTTTCAACTGTATACATGTCAGAATGTTAATTTTATTTTCCCTTTACTGCACATTTTATATTTATTAAACCTGTATTAAGTGATCAACCATCGTTATTCGACCCTATTTTCAATGTTCCCTTGGTAAAGGTCACATAAGACAGGTTTGACGATGTATACACATCAGAATGTTATTGAACTATATGAAGTACAGGATCATCTCATTGATATTAAATATGGTCTTATCAGAAAATTGACATAAATTGTTTAGAGTTTTAGTTTAGTCGTGAGGGGAGTTAATTCTGACTACAGAAAGAATGTCATGTATCATTCTATTGTTGTAGATTTCACCATTTTTATTATCATCTATCACCATACATGTAATTTTTTAAGAATGCAACATCATTATATTTATGATGTTTCATATTGTATCGAAGAATTGACGAAAGAAAGAAAAAAACAGCTGACAACCACAAATATCTTAATGGGTCTAACAAAAATTGTGGTAAAATGGGGGACTTTAGTCTGCATATTTTGATGAGAACAGATAGTATATAATATGAGGTTATTTATCTGTTTGATAATAATCCACCACATGTACCCTACCTTGGACCAGTGCACAATTTAAAATCTGAAAACATGGAACACCCTGGCATTCATGAGAATGTTGAAATGGTGAAACCTATCTAACTTAAGCTGAACCAACTTGGGACAAACATATATTTTGGGAATAGACAGGAGTTTTGTTTATACAGGGTTAGATTTTTTTTAAATTTCCTACATTAGGACTTTATTCAAAGTTCTGTTTTGACAGGATTCTGGTTTATTCAGGGTTCTGTTTTGACAGGATTCTGGTTTATTCAGGGTTCTGTTTTGACAGGATTCTGGTTTATTTAGGGTTCTGTTTTGACAGGATTCTGGTTTATTCAGGGTTCTGTTTTGACAGGATTCTGGTTTATTCAGGGTTCTGTTTTGACAGGATTCTGGTTTATTCAGAGTTCTGTTTAGACAAGTTTCACAATAATTTAAGAATTTAGTAGAATATTTAATATTCATATCATGTTAGATTTTATATTTCTATGTCATTGACCTCTCTATATTTACTATTCATGGTCTACTCAAAGTTGTTTTTTCCTTTATTTCATTACATTAATAACTTTGAAATTTTGAAACTATTCTTATACGTATTTATTAAAGACCACTTTTAACATTATTTACTGTAAGTACCTGTATTGCTAATTTTAAGGTCAGGATTATGGTGTTTAATGCCACTTTCAACATTTTTATTTCTTTGTTATTAGTTCTTTACAAAAAACTGGAAGAATTTATCCTGACACTGATGCCCCTCAGTTTCCAGATATGATAAACAGGGGGCATAACTCCAAACGAAAAAGTGATAAAGTCCAAAATCAAACTAGAAGTTTATTTTATGGTCCTTGACTTTGTGTATTAATTTCAAATGATTTGCTTACGGGGAAAATAAGTTATTGAGCAGAAACCTAATGTAAGATGGACGGACAGACCTGGGTTAAACCTAATGTCCCCGATTGTGCTGGTGGCCTAAAAAATAAGACAGTTGTGCATTTGTATTATATATAGACAATACTTTGAATACATTTTTAGTTATTGATATTTTAAGGGAAACTTGGAGATTATCAAATCAATATGATCCTCCTTTTTTCAAATTTCATACTTAGTCTGATAAAAATGAAGGGGAAAAAATATTCTCAACTTGAAAAATTATCAACCAATTTTTTATGTTACAAGTTTATAACTCAGGTGGAAACAACCTAAATTAAATAGGATTCTCTTAAGTAGGTAATATAGGTAATTATATTTGTTATTTAATACCAATCGTTAGACAATATGTTACAAATAAAGATTAAGTAAGCCAACGAGGGTATTTGAAGGGGGAAATACTCTTCTTAATCGTTTATAAATGACAAAACATTACATAAGCACTTCAAGCAAACTTATAACTGATAAATAAACAAAAAATATACTGTATATTAATATTTGCAATTTAAAAAAAAAGAGCAAATAATGGTGATAAAGTTTAGAAAAAAAAATTCCCTCACAAGCCTCATTTTAAACATTTTCATAATTTTCCAGAATAATTCCATAAGAAGCAATTGACATTCACCTTACTTAGCTTTAAGATATGTTTCAGGCAATCTGTGCATGGTTAGAAACACAACAAAACAACTATAAATATTTATTTAAAAAAAAAGTAAATATCACTCAAGTTGTTGTATTGGTCTGCAATGGAATACACAACTAAAATTATTTTTTTTATTACCAATAATGATAATAGTAAAACATTCAATTGATAGAAATTAAATTTCCATAAAAATGTTTGTGAGATTGTTAAGTCATGCTATGCTTAAAATCTGAAAAAGATTTCATGCCTTTCAAATTTAAAAATATATAATATATATTTATTTAAATTTTATTTGAAAGAAAAAATATAATTTAAATGTATGAAAAATACATAGATTTTTGTATCTATTATACGCATTGTATGTGATACATCATTACACAGTTCTGATCGGACAGGGTTTACTAATTTCTCATCAGCTTTATAAATTAACTACCGATATCAAAGCCCCGTTTTGTGAACCTATATATCAAATAAAAGCTGGTATATCTTTTACAGGCTGGAGGTAATTTGTATTAAATTCTAAAGAGTAATAATGAAGAATGTAGAAATAATTTTATTCAATATTATACAGCACATTAATTTTAGCCTTTAAAAAATATTATAAAAAATCCATGAAACATTGTGTAATTCTCAAAATTTAATTTCAATTAACTTAAATCTAATTATAACATGTTTTATTTGGGAAAAAAGAGTTATATAAATGTATACCATGTTTACAAAATGTTGAAAAGAAAATCTTAAGTAATTGTAATCCCAGGAAAGCTTTAAAATGGTATGGTTGAATGTCAAACTGTAAAAAATGGGGAAAATATCAGAAATAATATACAGTGTAGGCTGAAATATTGCCAAGTACAAGAGGATGAAGACTTCTCGGTGAAAGTTCTATGTTTTACAAGTACTAGGGTATCATATTCTGGAGTAGTATAAGGTCTAATTTCTATAATTTCCAGTAAAAGTCATGTTCAGTTCTATCTATATGTTGGAGTATAGGTCTAAATTTGTCATACTATTCTTCATTCATGTTGAATTGAAATGGAGAGAGAAAATTGATCTACAGCCAGGAAGATACACTAATTATTTTTTCAGGAAGAAAATTCAAATTACAAGTTTTAAGTTTCGCTTGAAACTTGAGAATTCAACACCATTGATTACCATTGATTATGTAATAGTAATGTAATAGACACCTAGAAAACACATGTCATTTTCCTAAATTAACATTAATAAGACAAGTATTAACAGAGTTCTTCAAATGGTTTTTTTATGGTTCCTGTTGTCCATTCTTTAGCTTTTTTTTACTAGTGTTTTGTAGATCATTGTTTGTCTATAAATAGCTATTTGTCTTTTTTTATTTTGGTCATAGTATTGTCTGTTCTGCTAACCCTTTTGGTATCTTCAAATTTTTCTTACCGGAAACAATATACCAAATAATTGGTTTATTCAGTCAAATTTACTTCAACAAAACAAAGTCCAGTATGATTGTTTGGGTTTTTTTGTTTGTTCATGTTCTGAAAAACTACATTCAATCTTGAAGAACTAAGAATAGAAAAGGACATGATAATAATTCAAAACGTATGTATGATTAACAAACATTAACAATAATAATAATGATAACAATAATAATAATAAAATGTAACCTCATTATGCTTACATTTGTATGGCTGGAGAAGACTCATAAACCTGTGAGAAACTGTATACATTTTCTGAATGGATTAGTAAGGTTAAAATCATGCAAGCAAATTTAACATGCATCTTATTATCTGGTAATTACATATATATTTCAACCTGGATTTTCTCTTAAAAAACAATACCACATACGGTTCTTACATATTGCATGAATGTAAGCTTCATTCTAATTTTGTCAAACTTTCAGTTTAGGGAAAGTGTACCATTATTTGCTATTGGGGCAAACAATCAAGTCCCAGTGACCTACTTTTAACATTCATCAAGAGAAAGGAGGTTTGAATTCTGCTGAAGATGTGACAATCCAATCTTTTTGTTGATAATCTTTGGTGCCATCAATTTTTAAAGGATATAATTTTATTGTTAATCACATATAAACTTTAAAGACCTCTATAGATGAATTTACTATCCCAGAGAAAATAAAATGTTATTTTAAAATATATGGTGAATATCTCCAGAACTACTTCAAGAGACTTGACCCTATAATGCATGACAATATGTTTTAACTCTCTTTTCAGTAACCTAAATATATAACTTAGAATTCAACTCCTGATCATTACAAAAAATATGAAATTAGATAGCCTAATCTTTACCTTTTTCATCATGGGGAAATAACTCTTTGCTCTTGGAAAAAGGGCAGTAGAAAAAAATTATTCAGGAGGGGCAACAAATTATGTTAAACTTGTTAAGACAGGCAAAAATAAAAGAGCTACAAACAAAAATGTCTGTCAAGAAGAATTAAGATAAATGGATGGACAAAAAGATGGTGAACTAGACTACATCAATCCCTTTTTTCAAAATGTGGGTATAAAAAGTATCAATAGTCATTTTTATCCTAAAAAGTACATAACATATATATACATAACCTACACAGAAAAAAAGTTCTATTCATTACTTTATCTTTATAATTTTTCTGATGAAAGTTACCTATGTCAGACGGATTAACCTTCGTTTAAATAAAGTACATGATATAGGAACTGTAAATTTTAAACATAAATATATCTTGAACAAACAATGTCAGTGTCAAAGCAGAGACTACTGGGCAGATGATACCCTCGGGAGCTAAATACCCACTAGTAAAGACTACTGGGCAGATGATACCCTCGGGAGCTAAATAGTCCACTAGTAGAGACTACTGGGCAGATGATACCCTCAGGAGCTAAATAGTCCACTAGTAGAGACTACTGGGCAGATGATACCCTCGGGAGCTAAATAGTCCACTAGTAGAGACTACTGGACAGATGATACCCTCGGGAGCTAAATAGCCCACTAGTAGAGACTACTGGGCAGATGATACCCTCGGGAGCTAAATAGTCCACTAGTAGAGACTACTGGGCAGATGATACCCTCGGGAGCTAAATAGCCCACT
>MJUT01054966.1:381270-416366 GCA_002080005.1 Gigantidas platifrons
CCCCCCAGGGATATAAAATTGTATCATTAATAATAAATTAATAAATAATAAATTCAGATTTTCTATTTAAAATAAATCTCATTTACAAAACCACTGATATTTGTGTTCAATTTTTAACGCTGATTTAAGCTTTAGTCGCAACAAATTTTTATTTTTCTCTTTAAACTGTCGAAACATAACAATTATTTAACTGTAAAATTCACAAATAAAATCCACCCCCATTTTTTTCTTGTTTAAATCAATGATCAACAATATTCCACAATCAAACTAATGAATAAATATAACATAGATTTCTTTTACATGCATTTTACATTGTCAAGATTCTATATTTATAAACTATTGACCTGAGTAACCTTGCTAAACCATGCGGAGTCGGTGTGTTTTAAATCGGTCATCCAATCAGGACGCTCATTATTGTCCAAGATAAAAGTACATCGCTAAAATTACCTGTGGGTGTTTCTCCTTCCAACTCCTAAATTTACATAGAAATCGGAGCTATTTCGTCATAAAACTTCACACATGGTTTTGTCTATCATATGTCTTGAAGACAAACATAAAATTATATTGCATTTATCAATATTTTATGAGTATCAACAGTTTTTTCAACACCGTATCTGTTCACGTGACTACACATGCTACTCACAGTGACCCGTGACCCACATTAGCACGACTGAGCAGTCTTTTGTATATATGGTATATAATTATATACACACGATGACCGATTGATCGTTCTTTAATTTCAACTAAGCATTATTTCATCTACATATATTTTAAATGCTATTTAATGTAGATAAAGTAATAACATGTTTGTATTAATAGTTTGTTTTTCCATCACCTACAATTCATGATTTGTCGTAACCTTGGTAACATTAGATGCAAATACAAGGTTATAAAATAGAGTAATATGTGACCAGTATAACAAGGTCATTATGATGTCTGAAGGAAACCGTATATATCGGGAAAGGTGATAAATGGATGTCTTTGAACTAGAATGTTGTGATTTACATAATTCTAGTTTATATGCTGATGCATTGAGATCAAATCATATCCTATGAGTGATAAATGGTTGTCGCTGAAAACCTGAATTGTTGGCTTGAAAAACAAGTTGCTACGTGATAAGAGGGTTGTCATTGAACGTGAGTAGTTTGCCTGATTAATATCTTACCTTGTAAGCAGATAAATGATTGTCTTTGAACTCTGATGGCGTGATTTGACTCAGAATGTCTTCAAGTCGTGGTAATGATTCCTTGCTCTTTGTTTTCATCTATTTGGAATGTAAATTAGATTAGTAAGATTATAATGCGTTTTGTAATGATCAGTAAATGCAATAGGTATAAGATGGGTCGCTCCCGCTTACTTTGTGCTATACAGTCCATCAAGTTTCTCATCTCAAATGTATCCGGCAATATCAGTTAAGTGGCCATGACCTATATTAATATCACCATTAGAACAGTTAGATATAAGTATGGAGGGTTGGAACTAGGGATTTTCTATTTTCATGTTTATGTATGATTTTGGAAACAAACTTCATTTATGTAGATGTGAGTACGACACAATGAGGATATCATTAATTATCAAATGCATGATATAGGAAATAGATCTGTCAAAACTTTCCATTCCTCTAATTTAAAGGCATATTGTCTATTAAAACCGTAATTTTTTCATACCCAAAATTATTGTCGTTTTCCGTACTGACCTTCATAAAATGAAGATTAAACACCAAATTATTGACGAATATGCTACGAAACGTTGATTTTTCTATTTTTTAAAAGTTGACCATCGTTACTGGAAGCTAATTAATTATGCACTGACCTGAGCGAGGCCAAATCTATGTTTATCTATTTTTATGCCAGTAGCCCGGATGCTGCAGCATGTCGTATTTGTTTACCTCGCAAATACGACCGTTGTATTCCACTCATTGACAATGATTTGCTGTTGCCAGGTGCAAAATTACATATATTGAATAATATCTACCGAAAATGATCATGGGCATCATCATAAATTCATAAAATATGAAGAACGATTGATAAAAGATGGCAACATGCTGGGTTTATCTATCAAGCAAAATTTTTACCACTGAACAGCGTGAGCTTGGACGCGTAGCACTTCCTTCAGTTCGTTCCAACGGTCCAACTGATCCCCTACATGTATCACGCATTTGTTCCATTTGGAAGATACTGCACTTCTATTCCTCTTTGTCTCTGAATCCGTCAAAGTCCGCTTTCTTCCACGTGTTGATACTTTCTCTTCCACATGTTGTGTATTGTTTCTCAACAGTGCACATGCTCAAGACGGGTTCACATAGAAGGTCATATGAATAGACTTGGGTTAAATTGAATTCTTGTCATCATGGACAATAATTCCGATAACGATAGTTTTGGATCTTTTTTTTGTCAAAAAAAAAGAACACTAATCGTATCTTTTGCAGCATAACTATTTAATAATAGCTTAAACAAATCATTTACGACAATAATTTTGCGTATGAAGAAATTACGGTTTTGGTAGACAATATGCCTTTAATGACAAGTAAAACAGTCTTATTTGTGTTTGTTTTTTACATGGTCTGTGCTAGTTGTATACCTGTTCACTGTATATAACAAAGTATTTGGTGCATGATCATGAATATTATACAACGACCCTATTCCGCTGTAATACTGTTGACATTTGTAATACTATTAACTTTTCTTCCGAAAATACCAGTTTCGTTGTTTCCTTCTATTGCCATCAATCCGCGAAAATGAATGCACCACTAAAAATATATGTAACAAGAGAAGTTGTGAAAACCACGAGTTCAAAAGTGATGCGTTCTGTCGTTCCAAGAAAATAGACTGTTGTTATTTGTTTGTTCGTTTGTTTTTGTTTTGTATTATTACAAAGTAAGATATGGTATCATGGCGACATTTGTCAGACATAATGATGGACGTCTTACATATTAACCCTATTATTGCAGGTACAATTTAATTGAATATAATTTGAGTGTTTCGTCAATACATATAGTTATTGAAAACAAAAGCAATAGGCGATCGTCACAATATCGACAGTATTGTCATAGCAACAAAACTTATTTGCAAATAAACTTACTAATTTCAGCAATGAAAATGACTGTCTTTTCTTTGATTCTGCAATTAGTTTATAAAATTAATATGTAGTTGTTGTGTATGGAAAAAGAGGGACTGGGGGAATCTACCACAATAGCAAGTTATGGACTTATTTACTTTTTTATTTATAAAACAGAAACTAAAAAAATAAAATATTTGAGTGTATCATCTGCCCAGTAATCAGTGTGTCAGCACTTACATGACATCGTTTATTAGACATATTCATGCTTGGAATTTGTTGTTATTAAATAATGACATCTATTAAGACTAAGGTCAATCTCCTTCGGACATAGGGAATGTTAGCCGGTTTGGTTTATCCTGTTGATTCCTTTCTTCTACAGAGTTTTACATTATTTGGTTTACCAATCCTTTGACCATGATCTTACCTGATTAAGGTTATTCCAGAAACGTCTCTTGTGCACTGATTTTAATTTCTACGTCTTCATTATATTAAAGCTCGTAGATTGTATTCGGAGGAATCACCAATCGTGTTGCGTATTCAATGAGACGATATTAAGCTTGGGATTTTAGAAAGATATGTTTACCCCAACTTTTGAAATGAATTACACATAATAAGAAACCCAAGAAAGAAAGTTGGGAAATAGAAAAAAGAACCATGTTTACCGCTGCGGTGTACAAGAGCGACATGCGTTAATTAAGACAGGCGAGTCAGATACACAAATCGCTCATATGAAGTTGCGTAAATGAATGATTCCAGTGTCCTTACACATAAAACACGATTTGTGGCAGTTTGTAATGGAAAATAGCTTGTTGGGTGTTGGAGTTTATGGGCAAAACAATAATAAATAACCCCATTCACTACATCATTCTTTATGTGGCATAGACCAAGTTCAGTGACGAGTTTATACCTAGCAGATTGATTGTACACTTGTTCTCGTTATTAATTAAGCAGAAATATTGAGCATATGGCGTTAATCAATAAATAATCAATTAACAGATTCACGACCATGTAACAAATTAATTAATAAGATTTCTACAAATATCAGTATAATGTTTGTGGAATTCTCAATAATATTCTTTTTTTTTGCATCCAAATGTTATATCAGCCATTTTTGCAGCGTCATATGAAAAGGTGTCAATGACTTGTGGTAGGTCGATGGTTTTCCCCGGTTTCCCCCACCAATAAACTGATTATCACGACATAACTTAAATATTGTGGCGTTAAATACAACACCACATACATATTAAAAGAATCCGGATGCCCGATGATATAAAACAAACGTTGAATGATTTTGGAGTTTTTAACCTTGAGCGTACATGTTGAAGGTAATTCCAGAAATGATTAGATAATTATGTTTTTTTTTACTTTCACTGGGTCAACACCTATGTTGGTTGTCAATAATTAGCACCCTCCTACCCCACCCCAAGGGAGGATATCATCCACCAAGTAGTCAATATGTGGTCTCTGACATAATTTATAAGATATATTTAATACTGTAATTTCACCAAGGTAACCTTGGATGATTTTGGTTGTCCAATTGAGCATTGAATCACTGAATGTTCTACAAATATTACGGTAGATATATGTTGTTTTCAACCTTTCTTCTGGTTTCATGCTTCAATGAAGCTAATCACCATGATATAATTGAAGTGTTATTGAGGTTATGTTAAAGACCTATAACCATAATCTTTTCTCCCCAAATTGGCTACTGTCAGTCAACAATGTTTACATAGTAACAGGGGTTTACATGACCAATGTGAAAATGGTGAATGTTAGTGAAATTGTAATGTACATATATGCAATCCACCAGTTGAAATATGTAATATCCGAGAACCATTTGAAGATACTAAATGGGTAATCAAATTCCGTAATCCGACGAAAGACAGACAACACAATGACCAAAAGATAAATATTTACGACAAGTAGAACATATCCTTGGTAATTTGTGACACATATATTGCGCAATAGTTAACCATATCTAGTTAATTTATGCGTATTACCGTTGCTGTCAGTTTTATTTGTAGACAAAGCAGGAGTACCAAAGCGAAACCGTCGATCTGCCACATTTTACTGACATACTGTATGACATAAAGTTGTATCGAGTACACATTGTCACAAGCGAAATGTTGATGTGATAGGCGCTGACTGCTTATGTGGATGAAAAGTCAACTATCAGTAAGCATCAACAGTCGGTTTAAAATTGTCATAACAAATGTAACTAAACCCGAAAATAATTAATTGATTCGTAAGAAGAGTCTGAAGATACCAAAGGGATAATCAGAATCCGTAAATCGAAAAAGAACAACGAGGCTTCCGAAAAACCTAATCCTTAACATTAAAACTTTTGAGTTGGTGTGAAACACAAAAACGTCACTCCTCCAGAGAAAATAACAAAGACTTGGTCAACTATGAATTATCATATTAAACAGACTAAAAGTAATTAAATTAATACTAACATACCTTCTGTTAGCGTCGATCCATTTTTGGTAGGATAAAAGTCCGATATAGTGTTTCTTTTCAATAATTTCTTGTGTGGGTCTTGGACAAGCAAGTCTCCAGGATAAACAGACATGTTCATTTCAACAGAACTTCGTCTCCTCCTAAGGCGCTCTGCAAGATTGCTGTAACACATTAAGTTGTGAAATGGCATTACTTAAATGGAGACGAAAGTCAAACTGATTGATGATCATATTGTTTACAGGAGATATTATCGATTTGTCCATGAAGAAGATAAAAACAATAATATTTCAATACGTATACGACACAAGATGTTTTTGCGTCTAAACTGAAATTTGTGAATTCTTAATTCAAAAGATGTCGATAACTGAACATCTGTTATGTTTTGATGTGTTTATTGCTTAACAAGGAAGGACAAGCATGGTTATTTTGTGTTTATTTGCAGCGAGGGAGTGTGTGATTGCTGTTTAACGTCAACTCATGGTAAGAACAAGTTAATTTTCAAAGAGATGATGATGAGGTCCGCATTGTACTAGAACAACACGCTTTGTTGGATTTTTTCATAGTGCTAGTTCACTGAAACAACAGTCCACGGGTAGACATGTCGCGTCACTCAGACACATTATCCTGATTCCGAGCCAACCAATCTTAGTTCTTTCTCCTTAATGCTGCGTACTTAGCGGAGAAATAACCAATACCAATATTACAGTCTTTGGTTTGACCCGATCGGGGCTCGAACCAATGATCTACCGCACTCGAGGCGAGCATGTTAACCATTATACCACCGATGCGGCTTTAACTTACAACATTGCCATGGGTTTTCGAACCTTACTAATTAATTATTGCTATTTTCAAGTTATGTGACCACTAAGCATGCTTTCGCAATTATACATGTAATTGTTTACGTGAAGATTTGTGAATAGTATAAATCATTGCGGCTGTTTGTTAGAACATTACAAAATATGTGTAGGAGTGAAAGAAATTGTAAATTATGAGATGTTACCGGTAAGTACGTCGATTGCTATGAGAGTTATTACAGAAAGGCTTTTACAGATAATGACGTGTTTATCTATTCCCTGTTCTGTTGTGTTTTCTGTATTCAATATGTTATATGTGTTTTGTTTTATATTCACGATAAGGAGATCAGTAATCATAATAGACACCATAGTCCAAATAACCCCCTCTCCGTCAAATTATGAATACAATTTGAGAACCAAAAGGGACAAAGCATAAAGGGGCAAATGTAAACTACGATCTATAATTATAACATTACATCAATAGAAACATATCATGTATGTCAACCCAAAATAAATGTATTTTTGGTCAGTCATGAAGTGGAGGACCTAAGGTGTGTGACGTCAGGTTGTCGGGGGATGCCGCTCAGAGTTTGTTAAAAAATATAACATGTCATCAAGGTACACTATAAGCTATACAGGTGTTAGAGATAGCATATGATATCAAAGTACCGGATACTAATTTGCATATCCCCGATGCATCAGTTTACGGATATGTAAATCCGACGACGAGAATGTTATTGTAATACCCTGATTAGCCCTTGAATAACTATAGTGTATAAATCTTCATCTTTAAGAATTCTAGACTTCCCGTATTGAAATTCTCGGTTTCTTAAAATTGTGAGTATTATTAGAACTAGGATTATTCTCCCTCAAGCATGGAAGACATAATCCGATTTTATGCCTTTTGGTTTTATTGCTCCCAGAGATATTTTGTAGTTATTAGACTTCTCCAATTTGATGACGTTCAGTGGAACTGTTTATGGTTATTCCGGAAACGCGTGGTATGCACTAGAATAGAGATGTACATACTATCGGCATACGCTTTAACACAAATAAAATGTGTGTCGTTACTTTTACAATACGTGACAAACTATCACCTTGACTATTAATACTATATTTTCTAATATACTGGATTTGGCCCAGGACGCTAAGCAGTCATACTTTTAGCGAATATGTGAAGCTGTGTGCCAACGGTTTGGGTTCGATCGCTATAGAGGGAAGAACAAAGTTAAACAAAAATTTGTCAGCTACATTATATAACTCTCACAATATTCTGTTAAATTTCTAAAAGTATATACAATATTTATTGCAACTCAGTATGCTTTCGGGATCCAGTGAGGTATAATAATTATGTGGTTGTTCTATGGTTGTCACTAAACTCTTGCTAGAGACGATTATATCAACTTCCGTTTGCTTTAATGAATCATCTCACAGCTGCATTAAATTTCTTTTCAGAATAAATAAAATACGTGGGTTATTCACAAAACAAATATAATATTACATACATGGGATTATTTATAGTGCGAGCATAGCACCGTGACCTACGTACATCTGATCGAGAAAAACATGATTTAACGTTTGATTGTGACAGGGTGGAAATTGTAGATTGTAGTCATAATTCGGTTAATGCAAAATCCGAGTCGATGGTGTTATGATTATCGCGCTCGTCTCGGTGAGGTTAATCGTGGGTTCGAATCCCAGTCGGATCAAACCAAAGACTGTAAAATTGATATTTGCTGCTTCTCCGCTGAGCACGTATCATTCAGGGTCAAGTGAAAAGACTGGTTGGTTAGAAATCAAGAAAATGTGGCCAAGGTATCAATATTCGTAGATTTTGTGATTTACTAAAACCACGAAAATTAAAATTCAACGAAATTCAACTTCCCCATGTATTTGTTACGTGCAATGGCTGCAACCACAAACTCAAGAACCAACAGGTCGACAGATTTTGTGGAAGCAACGAAAATCGATGTGTACGAATATCAGTACTTCAACAGTACTTCACTAGACATTGACCTATCTGAGACAATGGAACGATAACATATCTCATCGCACGAGAAAGAGTACATTTATTGCCCAATACATTTTCTATTATGTCTTGAGAACTTGGTCTTCTTTCTCAAAGTAGATTATATTTTATGGTTTGGCACTGTGGTTTTATATACTAGTCCAATTGAAAGAACTTTGTGGGGTAGTGTTATTTTAGTCATATAACATACATACATATTGTTTTAAATCAGTCGTGAATTACTCGAATATCGTAGCAACGTAGTCATGACATGTGCATAAAGAGTCAAAGATTAACAGGTTCAAATTGTAAAGTGAATGCTCTTTTATCGACAATTAAATTTTATCAAGACGATATAGCTTGCAACTCACGTTTGGATTTTCTTGCTCCTAACCACTTATAAATCATTTGGATTTCCAGTCTTTCGATTTTGAGCGTAACTGATGAAGGTCATTCCAGAAACGTGTCGTGTGCACTAAATTTAATATCTACGTTTTTATTTTATCTATGATGTAGCGATATCAAATATGTTACCTGGCGTTGTCTCCTTCGTCACATGAATTACATGGTGAAACTTCGGGTGATAGTGTACTGGGAGAAACGTCACCAAAATTCTGTAATAAATAAGGTTATGTAAAATAAGTGAGAAAACACATAAAAAATGCACTTCGTTAAGATTGTGGAAACAATATGTTAAGAAGGGTCTGAAAGTACCAAAGGCATCAACAGAAGCCGTAAATCGAGGGACAGAAAACACAATGGCCAAAAGAGAAAGTACAAACAACGATCTACAAAACACTATACAGACAACTAAAGATCGAGCAGCACCAACCCCACCAGAAACAGGGTGTGAACTTAGTTGCTCCTCCACTATTAAGTAATTTTATGTAAAAATCAAATGCAACATTTTAGTCGATTTTAGCCAACAAGTTTCACATTCAATAAAGTGAAGTGTGGAAAATGCCTTTTATGTACTACTTGGAATTATCTGTCAGCAATTTCGTCATTTTAAGTGGGAAACCTGGTATCAATGTAGCAGAAGTTATGTAATAGTCGAAATGTTGCAGTAATTTACTACCTAGATATTGACTAAACCATTCTACTTCATCGATTCAATAAGATGACATTGATTCGGTAGTAAATGACGTAGTTCTTGTTGTATGTGTCTTTCTGGTGTCATAAATTCATGAATTTGACAATTTACCTCTGATGTTCGCATACTTGTTGATAATATGACATTTACGGAAAGTATCATTTAGAACTACAATGATTGTTCTCTATATTCAGCTTATGATGGTGAATTATTTGAATAAATAATGAAACTTAATGGATAGACTCAATGAAGTTTAAAATCATATAAAAATTAAGCTATTAAGTATAGTTTAACTAGCTCAAATATTATAAATTTAGATAATTGACCTACAATTCCTTTTTAAAGAATAGATAGAAAGCAGAGGCATAACAATTTTCAGATTTAAGGGGAAATAATATGTCCATTTTCAAAGAGATATACACCTTGGAACATTTAATATTTAGATTTATTTCTATTTTTTAAATGCTTTGATTTCTATAGAATCAAAAAATACAATATTAAAATCATGGATATACTGATCTGTAAAATCTTAAGATGTACAGCAATTTTCACAGGATATGAGTTTGAATTCAAGCTCAAATTGATCAACAACTAACACTGAAAAAATAAACATCTTCATCATTAGAGGTGACATTTTTTTAAGTTAAAACCACTCACTCTTTCACCTCGAAATTACTGTATTTCATATTTTCTGTAAGCACATTATGAATATGCTACATCTATATATCTATATATATAAATAAATATATATTACATTAGGAGAAAGGTTAACTGTTTCTTCTTTGAGGGAAAAACTGTTATCTTTAAGGTTTGCAAGTTTTCAGTTAATGCATACATTGATCTTGTTTTCCTATTTGATACATGACTATGGTTTCATTTAGACATGTTTACTGTCATTTCAAAATATGTTATTTATCTAAGTATATTAAAGACATATAATATAACCACCCACTATATATAATCGTTAATAGTCTTAATACATATCGACAGAAGTAAAGAGTTCACCTCAACTGAAAGTTAATGGCCATTTCACGCTCATTTTAGAATTATGCTCAATATGAAGGATCGTACGATGACTGTGTAATTGTAGAACAGCAATACAGTGTTGTTCTTTTACATTAATATGTGTTCAAGTATCAACTTGAATAGTCTCTCATGTTCATTTAAATCCATATCATTTCTAATAGATCATACATTTTTATTTATGTAAAATTGTATTATGAAAGTAATTTATTATTAATTAGATATATTATATAAACTTTCCACAAAAAGTGATTCATTAAATCTTATTTGAAATTAAGCATATTTTCTGTAGATATCAGGAAATGTGGTAGAGGAAGCTGTTGATGTTGACGCAAGTTCTTTCGGGTATATATTTTTGTATCCATTTAACAAAGTTGGTTATTAATTGAAAGAACATCAGCAATATTCCTGTAAGTGAGATTAAAGGTTTAGCTTCTATAATTATTTTGTCTTTGATAAGTTTTTTCATAAACTCTGCCTCATGTGAGTAAAGGAAAACAAATAGGATATGAGAGGGGGCACAATTTGTTCCCATAAGAATACCGATGATGTTTTGATTTCGCTGTTTAATCTTAGAAATGTTTTGATTTCTGTATTTAATCCTAGACCTAATTGGTCTCTATGTTTAATTACAGAAATGCTTTGACTTCTGTATTTTCTTTAGTATCCATTTCTTTTACTGTAAGAACTGAAAAAAGTAAATAAGTTCACATTTAGGGGTCAACATTTTATCAGCTAAAGATACCTAAACATTCACTCCTTCACCTAAGGATCGTTATTTTGTAAACACATTATTTATAGCTAATATATCTAGATATTGAAATAGGAAACGATACAAGGAGAAAGGTTAATTATTTCTTTTAGGGAAAAACTATCATCAGTCAGACTTGTAAGCTTTTAGTTAAAACATACATTGATCTTGTTTATATATATGATACATTATGTTTCATCTAGACATGTTTACTGTCATTCTAAGTATATTTAAGGCAGAAAATATAACCTCCCACTATTTATAATCGTTAATGGTCTTAATACATTTCGACAGAAGTACGGATTACATCTCCATTGTAGACTAGGGGCTTTATCGTACTCTACTTCTTTCAAATACTGATCCCCTTCAACAAGTTAAAAGGCAAGGCTAGGGCTATGATAGCTGGATTTACAACTACCTACCTATGTAATACGTGGATGTCGCTATTAAAGTTGTGAGTTCGAATCATGTTCATGGCGGGGTGTACTCGATACATTATGTGATAAAATTTGTAGGTGATTTCCGACAGATCGGTGGTTTTCTCCGTGTACTCCGGTGTTCTTCACCAATAAATCTGACCGCCACGATATAGCTGAAATATTGTGGAAAATTGCATTAAACTCCATACCTCTAACCCTAACCACGCATAGCTTTCCTGACTTGATTTAGTGTGTATCTACGAGTTGCTTCCATGTTGCTAGGTGATAAACTTGATTTCCTTCTTCCCATTACATCTTATATTACAGAAATAAAGGGATATAAACAAATATACTTAAACAACAAGATCATTATTTGTTGTTCTTGTTATTACAGGTAGCATTTTATTGGTAATTAGCCATGTTTGATGTAAACAGCAAGTCATAAGAGAATGTTGTCTATTTGTCAGTTACAATGACACTACAAGTTTAGTAAGATCTCTGGACTTTAACTATCGAAGCCATAACAATAGTGACATCAGTTTATGAACTAATGGATTTGTCACATTCCTAACATTTACAGTAAATATTATTGTACAGTATAATCAGTGTATGATTTCACACAAAATAATATGACCCAATACAATTACAAAGAACATACATACCTTGTATCGGAGTATAAAATCTACTTGACTGAAGCTTAGGAACAGGTAGAATTGCGAGGATTACCGAGCTTATCTGACCTGTTCTGTGCGAATACAAATCAATTTTATATTCCGAGATAACGTATTTATATTCTGTTTATCAAATCCATTAAAACATCTATAAGAAAACAAGATAATATTTCAATAGAAAATCCGCAAAAAAATCGCATGACTTGACGTCATTAGTGCGTTTCCCAAGGTCTCATATAGTGACGTCATAGCAAAAAGTGGTTACTGTCAACCACTGGTGTCTGTGTAAAGCAAGAATATATACAGTCAATGTACTTTGGTTGCTAAAATAGCACAACTGTGGGATTAAATATTGTATTAGCAGACTATATTGAAGTAAACATGTATCTCAATTACATACAATATTCTATAGTATGTTTTTCTTACATAGAATGTTTGACCAGGGGATGTACCACTCTGGTAAACCATTCAACCTAACTTTCAGTCATTGCTTCAGACATGAGTCGTTCTATTGATGGCACTCACTTTGGAACAGAATATATATTTCAATGTTGTACTTATGCGTAAGTATTTATTATAACACCTTTTTTTCAGCAGACCGACACATTGATTTACACAATCATTATTAATAGACATTTTGTATACTAGTATCAAATTTCACATTTTACACAGCTGGCAACAACTTGTCCACTTGAATCCAAACTTGTTGAACGAGTGATTGTCCGATATCTTTAGGAGGAAAAGGACAGTTATCGACCTTTACCGAGTATTGAAGAACTTGAATGAGGTCAAGCAAAACTATCAAATAACAGGGCACGTTACAATTAGTCACAATCAATAAATAAGCAATACACTAGTAATATTTAACATAAAGTCTAATAGGACTATAGGAACTCACAATAACACACTGTGAATCGGACCTGGTATAATAATCACCAAACGGATCAGCATCGCTTTCTCCATATGTTAGAAACAAAAATACGATCCAGTCATTTCTCGTTTTTTTAAACTGACAGCTAAATATGAAAATAACACTTTCAATATTCGTACTTAAGAGGCATATATATATATATATATATTTATAGTCAAACCTGGAACTACATTCAAACCTACCTTAATTGGTGCCTCTATATAACAAATCACTGTCTATAAAGGGCTGTCTTATTTTCCCATTAATGAATAGTGCATATAATTTTAACCTGTATATAAAGGCAAACTGCTCATAAAGGTCCCTTGAGTAGCCTTTATATATAGATTTGACTGTATATACATTTGTATATTAATATGATCAAAATGTCTCTTGCGGTTGTTTGTAGAAGTGCATCATTATCATCTGTATTTTCTATACCAAATTAAGACACTTACTTTCATGTCAACAATAGCAGCTCTGCGTCCACGTCGTGAAATAGGCGGTGATGGATCTTTATCTGTGTCCGATTCGCTAGAATTTGGTAATGAATTGGTTCTTCTTCCTGACTGTAGAGAAATTTGATTGGCGATTATATATATAGAAAATCTTATTTATACAGGGTATATAAACTAAATTTTATTTGTGTAAATGAAGAGGAGATTCGAATGGAACTATTTAAAGCCTGTAACTGATGGATGCAATACATCAGCAGCTGATATATCAGCTCAATATACAATTAAAAAATAAAAGATACCAAAGTGGTAATCAGAAGTCGGAAGATCATTGTACTCATTAAAATGCTATTAAAAGTTATATATAGCAGAACCTGTCTATTTCGAATCCGCAAAAAAACAGAGAACTGCATAAATCGAACTTAAAAATAAATTCACATGTAGGAAATCTGTGTTAATGCAACCTACATACACCGATCACTTGTCTATCCCGAACACAAAAGTTGGTGCAGAGGAGGTTCGGTTTCTACAGGCTTCAATGTACTATTACTTAGTGACCTAATACGATATATATAGGGTCAGTAAATTCCATATGGGGAGAGAGCGTAGCTCGAGCTCCATATTGAATTCACTGTCCCCGTGTATATCGCATTAGGTCACTACCACACTGTGTAACGAATATATCTTACTGATTACCTTTGAAGGAATGAATTTAGATTTTAATAGCATCAAAACTAATAAATATGTAATTTTTGTGTTGTGTGTAAGTGATCAGGTGACGTGATCCATGTTTGACGTCATCTTTGCTTTGAAAGAAAAAGGGAAGATAACTCTACTACTAACCGTGTATTAAAAACTACTGACTATTGAATATACACGGTTTCCACGTATTCACTTTAAACCATTGATATTCCTAGAAGTTTGTAAGAAGTAAGATATATACAATTAACAGATGTTGGTTAAAGAGGTTCCAACACAATGATTACAAGAATATGACTTGTCGATAACAATGGACAGACTGTTATACAGCACATTATTCAAAATCATGTTTATGTTATCTTTGACTTTCAACGTTACGTGTCTATAATGATAACTTGCAGATCATAAGTAGGTATTTTCCTGTGAACGTGTGTGTGGATCGTAATATTCTGAGTAATACACTTCCGTTCAACCACATAATATGTCATAATTGATTCCGAACACACAATCGTTAATGAAAAATCCAAATGTCACTATATTCCAGTTAAAAATTATATTAACATTAATAAAAACAATTCTCATCCCTATTTTCGTAATATTTGAAGGCGGAATATTAATAAACGTAAAGACGTCATTTTGGCTTAACTTGAATTTTGAGAAAACCAGATTAATTCAAGCTTTAAAATGTAAATAGACAAAGCTGTTAAATTATAGTTGATTTAACTATAATAAATGAAAATTAAAAAAACTACCACACTGTGGGAACAATTCTAAAATCAAATAGTAGAAAACTATACCTCAAACACACAAATATAAGACCATTCACTTTCTTTGATTGGTACAGGGACTTCAATAACAAGTGGCTTGATGCGATATGAAACTAAGCTAGAAACAAAGCCATTATAGAAAGAATATTAAACAGTGATAGTCAGAAATTCCACCAATATCAATCGTGTAAGATGACATATTAACCGCATCACTATATGCGTTATACCATCTACTTATTGGCGATTCATCATCGGAAAAATTATACTCTTGGTAATTTAGTCTTAATTTGTGTTTTTCTCAATGTAAACACGATATAGAGGTCACTGGAAACATGCCATCGACTAATTCATGAAGAAATCGATTTATTTTATCTATGAAACAAACAGGGGGAAATGCATATCAGCAATTTATACGTAGAAACAGGCAAGATAAATACATTGCAGCCATTCACAGTCACATACAAGCTGTGGAAATACAGTTGTGTTATTTATAACAACAAACAGACGGGGGACGGGCATAAACATATCAAGAGACTATCAACATTGTAGGTTTATTACAATTAACAACCAATCCATTATGTAACTAAATGGTGTGATGTCGGGCATGTCAATTAGAACGACAAACTACGTTTATCACAGGAGTAATATGTTGTTTACAATCACAGTGAGGAGGTGGGGATGTAAATTAACAGCAGATAAAATTCCAATTTTACGTCTTTATAAATCAAAGTACTTGACAGTTGTTTTCATTGTTGTCCTTCACGTCAGAGTCGTGGTATAACCTTGTATATTGCTCATACTTTTTAACATTTTTTGTGTTCCGTAGTTTAAGATATGAATGGTCGTTTGATTAGCTGATATTGGTGGAGTTCTTGACCATCATTGCTTAAACTTTCCTTTCATAATTACATAGATTCAATTCAAATCTACTGGGCACGTACTTTCTCAGATAATTATCCGCCCACAATCAACTGACCATGAATGTTTGATTATATTGCTATTCATTTTCTACGAGTTATATATTCTAATATTATCCCAGGTATTCCCTGATTGCGTACGTACATAATAGCTAAACATTGACAAATTACAGACAGGTCATACTCTTAGGAATATCATAAAGAGAACAACCAAAATTTTATCTAAAACTACTCCATTCATCCATTTCTAATACAGTGAATCCTTTACAAACCAAACAAAGTCAAAATGTAGGACATCCTGCATAGACCTAACGTCTGTCCAAACTGAACACAAAAGTTGGTCCCAAGGGAGGAACAATTTCAACAGGTTTTCCTGTAAAACAGAGTACCTGTATGTTGTTTGGTTTGGATTTGTTTATGCATGTGTATCTTCACTTTCTGCTAATTTCCACCGATATGGTGAACATTAAGCTTATTGGCGGGGAAGACCAGGGCAAATTATAACAAAATGATCGGTTACACCAACGTCCTTTAGAATAAATCTAGAAACTCTTGAGTGTGTATTGATAAAGAGATATACAAAGAAGCAATCTCACTTTAGTAGTGTTGAACTTGTTAATACTCAACCACCCGCCTGAACCACAGTGCCTTCCACATCCACCTCACCACACAAAACACACACCTTATTTGTCGTTTATCTAATATTCATTGATAAAATGTTAAAAAGAGTAGTAATAAATATGACAAGAGCTACTTAGTGAGAAGAGTTAGATAAGAAATAACAATAATATAATAAACAAACATAGTATAAAAGACGTCTTCCCCGAGTTTTATTGGATTTAGTAGTGTTTTCCATTGGTTGTACTTTCGTATCGGGGTCAAACCTTCCCCTGAAAATCTTTTCGAAATTAGAATATCATAGCTGCTTATTTCCTGATATCTTCAATTAATATCATCTTTTCTTCTTCTTTTTTCCCTTATTTAATTTTCATTTATATAATGACGTAAAACCTTTTGCATAGGCAGATGACGTAAGCCAACTTTGTTATAATTAAGTCACAAACAAACCTAAGCATACAAAGGAGGTTAATGTTATGGTAATGAACTAATTGGGGTCCCATTAGAAACAATGATGCAAACCACGTAATGTTAAATCTCAGTAGAGAAGGGTAAATATGTATTCATTAATTTAAATCGTCAAGGGAGAATATATAACATTGACTATTTACCTTGTGATGGAGTATTGTGTTGAATTCTCAATTCAAAAAGGGTAAACACGTAAATCTCAGTTTCTCTGGAAGAAACTAGATATTTTTATTTTTTTACTATCACATACCACACTGTTAGAATAAAATGAAAAACAAACATACCACACCGTCAGAACAGTTTTAAAATCTAATAGAAAAATCGTAGAAACAGAGGTAAAACATATACCCTTAGCACATATCTACTTATCGCTCACTTTTCTTATTTGATACAGGCACTTCAATAAAAAGTGGTGGGGTTAAACTAGTTTTATGAGCCAAAATCTCCCGTGTTAGTGAAATAATGATGTCATGCAAGTGCTAGTCAATTTTGAACCAAAATCTAATTGTCAATACCCCTTTCGCTATGTGTATGCAACTGACAGAATACTTTTACAATAAATATCTATCAAAAACATTTTGAAAAATAAGATGAGCAGATTCTCTAAAGACTCTTGCTTTAATAGATTACGAATCAGAATACAATAAAGTTGAAAAGGTCTGTATACAAACTGCAAGCTAGAGCATGGCATACGAGTTGTGAAATATAAACTCCATACATATGCTGGAGCGGTTGGTATATTACTATCAGGATGCGGAAAATTAATAATGGCATAATTGAAGTCATCTCTTTTGACATAAAATCTGGTAGCAAGTTAACCCTTGGTATCAAATGTCATGTAAATGTAAAGAAATATGAGACAAAGGAAGCTGTTTCTGGTGTTTCCGTTATCTCAAGTACGTTGGGGTGTATTGATGGCATCCAGTTAACAAATTTGGATTATTAATTGACAGAAAATCATAAATATACCTGAAAATGAGATTGAAGACTTTAGTTACTGTATTTTTGTGGTCTTTGCCTCATGGGAGTAAAGGGGAAGCTCGACAAGGAGCGGCACACAGCTTTGTTCCTTAGTGATGCCAATGATTTGTTGGAAATGGGCCACTCTGAACTCCACAAATATATTATCGATAAGGAACTCCAACATACTTCATTTTCTGTGTAGTTCATTTTGCTTGTTTGTTTCGTGCGTTACAATATAAGTTAATTCGTGACCAATAACTATAAATGTGTAGCTTTGCTAGCTTCAAATGGCAATAGGAAATTTGTAGAAACAGATCGATACCTTTAAGACGCATATTCATGATGACTCACTCTCCTGACTTGGAACAAGGGTATTTCTGGGGTCAAGCTAGGTTTCATTGGCCTAAATATACCCTAGCATTGACATGATGTGTTAATTTAGTGCTTACTATTTCATGGACTCGATGAACAGCATTGTTGTAAAGTTGTAGAGAATATTAATCATCAAGTTAATGCATAACATATATTTTCTTTCAATATGACAACAAGTTGTCATATGTATAATACTAGTTTTATAACAGTCTTCGGCCTCAACCATCATTCAAAATTTAATTGTTTCTGTATACAAGCCACATTATTGCTTTCAACAAAGTGTTGAAATCTTGCGAAAAGACTTTTTGAAAACATATTTGAATAACCTTCATAAATCCTTGATTTAATACAGATTAGCCCAGAAGACGGTGATAATGCAAAATGCATGAATACAAACGACAGGTTCGAGCGTAATGTATGAGATGCAAAATCATGCATCATAAACGAAAGCAGTTAGTATATGGCTCTCAAGTAAATAAACATTAGAGAACATCGATAAATAATAAATGTGCAATCCACAGAAACTAGCAACATTAATACACAAGACACAAGATAAAACACACAACACTATGCACAAACAAACACAAATAACGTAAATAAGACATGAGCCATCCTACAAAACAGACAAAGCTAAAGACATCGTTTTTATGTGGAAATCATAACAGACATCATAACACGGAACCAAGAGCGTAAAGACACACAACACAAAACACTAAAAATATTTGGAAGGAATATTTAAAAGGGTAAAATTGAAGTCGTCTTTGTGATATATTCTGTTAGAAAGATATTGACCATTGATGTCAAATTCGGGGTACATTTCATATAATTAGCAAAAAAGTTTCTGTTTTTCTTGTTTCTTTTATCTTCTAAGTTCTAAATGGAACTTCTAATTAGTTAAATATTTGTATTATTGATTGACAAGATATTATCAATATACCTGAACGTGAGATTAAAGGATTTAGCTTCCGTAATTAGTCGTCTTTGATTAATTTCCCCATACCTTATGTCTCATAGGAGTAAAAGAGGAATCTTGAACGGAATCCATATTTATTTTGAAATTATGGTTCCGGTTGAAGTTTTATACTGTTCCCTGATTTAGGGTCTATGGTAAATTATCTTCCGGAGAACATCAGATTTGATTTTTTTTAGCATCTCCCTTTATCACATGTATAGATATACTATAGTTTAATGGAGAATGGGGTCAATCACATTTAATCAGATGTTGTTGAGGTCAATCACATTTTCTAAGATGTTGTAAGTAGTAATACGCGTACAGGTCATAGAAAAATCCTTCTCGTTATTGACAGTTTTGGGTGAAAGTAGTTTGAAGGCACCAAAGGGGTAACCAGAAGACGTGAATCGAAGAAGATGTATTCGTATAATTGCAAGATATAAATAGCAAAGTTTTATACAGAAAATACCCAGAAACTTGAGAAAGTCACTTCTTTTTAATTAAAAATGTTGCTTATAAAATTAATGCATCTATTCTTTTATTGGCAAATATTCAAAAAACAGCAACTATGTATTATCTTGTGATAACAGTTTAGCCCGAACTGGTAATTACAGTGGATTGGTGGGTGCACCAAATTTTATACTTTGTTATTTGCACATTCATTCTTGTTCTTGTTGTGTTTGTTTTCTAAATCATATACAACGACAAGTAATCCTATGTGGTTTTCAAGTATTTTCTGTGAACTACGTTAAGCCTCCAGTCTGCCATTAAGATGACAATGTTTAATAGTTTCCCAAATTAGATTCCCATCTGACTTTTGTCCTGACTATGATGAAATGCTGGACGTCCCCAACAATCACACAATCAATCCATCCTGAACTGCATATTTCTTCGTAAATACAACATAGAAAATGTTTGAAGATTGAAGACACCAAAGGGGTAATCGGAAGACCTATGTTCAAGGACAAACAACACAATAGCAAAAAGGGACAAAGAGACAAGCAAATAAAACTACAAGGAAAACTAAAATCGAGCAACACGAACCCCACTAAAAACCGAGGTGCTCCGAAGTGCAGATGTGTTTGCTCCACTATTGGTACCCGTCGTGTTACTTTTGTTACAAACCTGTTGACATGTCATGACTGAGGACGGGATAGGATTTTGATAACCACATATGGTACAAATCCGTGGCCATTTGTATGGTCAAAACGCTAAACCGAAAACTAGTGTGACCAGCATGAACACCACAAAATACAAGGATGAACTCTTGTGCTTCTGAACGGTAGCGGTTGATGCTCTATTAGTAATACCCATTGACTCGTTACACTATTTGAAGTTCCGGTTAAGACAATAACGAAATAGAAATGAACCAAACTAATGCAAGCAATGCATTAATCTGCAGATAAATGTACGATTTCTCAGAATATGGAACTGAATATGAACTATATATATTCTGTTCGAAATTAAGGAAGTCGATCAATTATTTCAAAACAAAATCCAAAACTTATACGTATACGCTGTAGTATTACCTTATCAGCGTTATCAACCATTGGTCGAAAATTACGAGATACCTATGCTACTTGTGATATAGATAGACATGCAGATTTCAAGTGTGACAGAAACACATAAAAGATCATGTTTATAATCATTATACTAAAAAAGAACACAACAGTTGTATATTTTCTTCAATAAATTATTTACCAATTATGAAATGGTTAAATATATTATCTTTTTAGTGCATAAAAAAGACGTAGCTATCTAATTTAGTGCGCACAACTCGTTTCTGGAAAAACCTTCATCGTCTACTCGCATAGTCAAATGATTGGTTAGCTGAATTCTTCAAAAATGTTTGGGGGAAAGTAAACCACAAAAAGTCCTAACCACAATGTCAAAAATCGTCATTGGTTATTCATGGTTGGGGGGAATAAACCTTCCTTTTAATAATAATTACAGTATTTACGAACTGTCATTTCAAACATGGCATCTTTGAAGCCTAACTTAAATTTTACTTAGTGTCTAAATAAGAGCTTAAAGGGAATAATAAACAGGGATGGTCGACAACTCATCAACTACAACATTATGAAGTAATTCTCTGACACGCCTTAGATTTCAAACAGGCATAGGACATATCAACTGGTAACAAAGGGGGAAATCACAAGGACACCAGTTATCAGAACAACTAGATCAAATACAATACAAGAAAAACTGTCTCTTTCGTATTGTATAAAAAAGGTTTGAAGATACCAAAGAGGGAATCAGAAGCCGTATATCGAATAAGGAAAGGACCGGATTGTGATTAACCATAGATTCCAACTGCTCGATCGCGAACATGTCTTAATTAAGGAAACACGTGGAAATTTAACAATGCTTGAAAAAAACTTTAAAAAAAAAACTCAGGTACGACTTATAGTCAAGAGATTGGAAAGCCAAATGATTCAAAAGCTGTTTTAGACCAATTAAGAAAACAGGCATATGTAGGATAGGTAATATCTGATAATGTTTACCTATACCTGCTGGACATTTATCTTACTTTTAATCAATTACATTATTTAGGAACTGTACATTTCCCTGATAAAGACATGGAAATCATAGAGAGATATTAGTATATAATTAATACTCTTTTCGAAAGTGATTTATTTGCAAAATGTAGTAACATTTTAGATCTATTGTTCATGATTATAACAAGCTCAAAAGAGGGTGTAGGAATATTCAAGGACAATTTGTGTTGTGTCTAGTGGTATTTCCTGAAAGTGGAATTATCAAAATAATGTTTAATTCAGATGACAACAAGAACAATGTGTCGAACCATTAAAAAAGAATAATAAATGTAGAAAAATAAATCGTTAAATGAAGACAGAATAATTATTTTTGTTTCTGTTATGGGTTTTCTGTGATGCTTAATGTACAAATCCCCCACCGCAATCTACAATTGTCTGGCGTTAATTTCAAAAAGAGGAATAACTAACAATCCTTAGTATAAAATTTAATTCAGATGACAATAAGACCCATGTGTCGAAACATTCACAAAAATAATAAACGTAGAGAAATTAACCGTTAAATAAAATGTTAATAGTTGTACATACCTCTTCTGCTGATGTAAGTAAATTACATATTGTTCTGAGACTACCTGAATCAACAGTTTGTCTGCGGCGTAACGAACGGCGGCGTAATTTTGATAAACGTCTTTGTAAAGATCCACATTCAGACATTTCACAATCAAATCACAATTTTAATGGACGTCTTCTTAAATTGAAAGATAGCATTTCTAGTAATATATTTCTAATTTAAAAATTAGATTTCAATTGTTGAAATATATGTAAAATCAATGAATATCAAATTCAAGTCTTTAACAACTGATCATTGAGTTTATTATCTACGGTTATAATGTCAATTGATTCATCACATACCGTTTGATTTTATATTCGATAGAAATGTTATGTCCTTTGAATTAGTATACTATTTGAGAATAAGATATTATTTAATCTTAATTTCAAACGATTTTTACTTCATGGAGTGACATATACATTCTAGATGTCAATCATAATCTTCTTAGTTGTATATACGTATGCGGCACGCATTTAAAGGTAATTCGTTGACGTAATCATTTTGAAATGTAACATCCCATTGGAGTATTTACAAGACACTAATACTATTTTTTTCCATGGCTCTTATCCTTTCGTGTATTTAGTGTATAAACGTTAAAATAATGAAATTTGTTTCGAATAAAAATCCGACGTCTTCTACGGAAATATTGATTTTTATTTATTGTGCGTAGTTATTGTGACCATAAACCGGAAGACGTACTCCAAAGGGATTTATTTCAATCTGAAATATCACTTAGTCTTTATGATCCTCCATATATCTACGTTATATTGAATAGGGTTTCAAGTTTTCTGATAATAACAATGATTAACCACAGTGACTGTTAATAAAGTATAGTAGTGACATTACAAATTAAACAAAGAAAGAAATTGTTCGACCGACTTTTATATTCTTATTTTATGTAATAGCCAACCATTGTTATGGTTTAATTGTTTGTTCTAGTCATCAGAGGATTCTATCAGCGTGCTACAGCAGCACAAAGAAAACTGTTTTAGAATGCGTCCATGTTGTTTAATTCTAAAGAAAACCCATTCTTACCTCTACAAAACTCGTATAATAATGTCCTCTTAAATGCGTGTGCCTATTGTTTATTTGTTATTATTGCGTCAAATATACTAGACGTATGAAAACTAACAACAAAAAACTGGTGTTAACAAATGTTATTAAATCAAATTTCTTGGAAAAGCAAACAGAATGGTACAAAAAAAATAATTTGATTTTCACATAACTGCTGTGTAAACATATTAACTTAAAGGTCGAACATCGGGATTCTATTACCTCAATGAATATAAAGTACAACTGTTGCATTTATCACTATGTAAAGACTAAGGCCATATATATTACATCCATTTTACGTAAAAACCCAATTCGTATGTTGTCTATCCTCCCTCACCTCCCCACCTTCATGTATTTTGTTGTTTTTTTTTTCTTATTTGCCCAGTTCTTAATGAAATCAGTATTTGTTCATCTACTGGAAGATTGCAATACAGTACAAATAAGATAAGCGTAGTCGTAGTCAACTTTCTGCAATTCTTCAACGTTCGTGCTGTTTTTGTTCACTACTTTCGCTTTCTTTTATGCCAAATCTTTTCAATTACTAAAATATTGCTATACAGTACAGCTAGGATAAGCGCTTTCAACTTGCTACAAATCATCAAATTTGTTGCTGCCTTTTACACCAGTTCCATTTTCATTTTATACAAAAAGGATTTTTTTATTACCATGGACATAGCAATATTAATATTACTATTTATCGATTATGGCATAGCACAATTTATTTTACAAACATTGATTAGTCGAGCCATTTTCTATTTTTTGCCTGTCCTAAAAACATACAAAATGCTTATTCGCAGCCTATGTGTAAAAACAACAGTGTTGTCGACATTTAAATTTACTTACTGAATGTTCATCCATGCCTCAGATTATCAATAGTAAACATCAAAGGGTCATCTGCTTTAATGGACTAAATTAGCATGCCATATTAGAATGGTTTCCCTTATATACGAAGCTTTATAGTAAGTAAGCTTTTTTTCATTTATTAAAACACATTAACGATCATAAACAGCAGGAAACTGTTATTAAGACTTTCAGTAATTTACATCTTTAATGATTGTACTAAGTAAAAGCAAGAAAACATATTTATAAATGCGAGATTTGGAGAACGAAACCTTAATTCAATAGAGATGATATAAATTTTCCCATTGTAAACTTTCTATTTATATGTAACAAGACCCCTGCAATACATTACCAATGGATATGGAGTAGATATATCTCAGATATTCCAGAGATTATATTTGCTGTTAGGATCTTCTTGATATAAGATTGCTGTTAACCAGGAAGCTAATTAGCAAAAACAGACCTGTGATAGTCTAGTATTATTTTTATTTCGTATGTGTCGTCGAGGTAAATGTAGGGTTACAAAGTGAATTAGCAATGCATAATTCCTTTATAAAACGATCTAAGTAATGTGGTCGACATACAAATACGAAATTCATTGTCTGCAGGAACAGCAACATACTTGTCATGGATAGTGTTTTGCAACATTTCGGTTAAGATAATCTTAATGAATTATGCTAAACATGTAGTATCAATTTAGATATACATGAATTTCCTTTTAGTTCCATGTAGACCGAGTATTTCAATAAAATAACTAACGTATTTCAATATCATTTATGGTGACAAAAGCAAAGATGTTCGTAGACAAATAGTAGATATTTTCTGAGAAATAAGGCAAGTAGAGATCGTTATAAAACATTTTCATAGAACAATAGATAGCAAGGATTTTCTAAAACCTAGAACAAACATTTTCAAATAATAAAAGCAGGCATCTTCTAATAATAATAGGAATGGTTTTCGTAGAATATAAGCAGATATTTTTTCTTCCAAGTAGATAGGCATACACATATTACAAAAGGCGGTCATAGATCAGGAATGGAAATTTTTAATCTCTGGTCAAAACATCGTGAAGCAGATATTTAGACCATATATTTCATCTGGTTGAAGACAACTTTATTTTTACTTGGAGCTGATCGGTACTGTAGTAAATTTAACACACGTAGAAAGCTCACTACAGAAATAAGTAATAACATGTCGTGGCAAAATGCTGAACATCAAATTTCTAACATTAAGCTTTGACGTGCATGAAAAGAACACGAACTCTAGACACAGAAAGTCAAGAGTCCAAGCATGTACTACTGAAGGAAAAGTGTATCCATAAAGTTTTGCATGCATGACACCTGCCGTGAGGTTTGTATTGCCAACGTAGGTGTTTAGTAATCATCTTGAACATGTCTGAGATGGGCGACTACCTCATGATGACGATCATAAATCACTATAAGAGATGACGAGTTTAGGTGCCTGACCTCTCCAGATATGTATTTATATGTGGCAGCTGAACCTCTGTATTTAGAAAGTTTGTCCTTTCTATTTTTTTGCTTATATCTGGCAGATGAAGCCCTCCGTATCGACAGTTTTTAGAATGTCATTTATAGTTGGCAGCTGAAAACTTGGTCTTTCTAGATTTTTGTTGTTACGTGTCAGCTGAAAACCTCTGGTTTAGAAAGGTTAACGTTTCTACAATTTGTTTATATGTGGCAAAGGAAGTCCTTTGTTAAGAAAGTTTGACCTTTCCAGATACTTGTTTTTATGTGGCAACTGAAGCCCTTTGTTACGAAAGTTTGACAGTTGAAAACATACTAAAAAGGGTATCTACATATTGGGAGAGACACGCATGGTACCATTTAAAAATGGGAGAAATTGAAAATTGAAAAAATTATATTGTTTACATATCTGTCATAACTTGTAGAACTTCAGTGTCCATTTGTTTGTCATTCATGAAATAGCTGGATATACCCATTGTACCTTTTAATATTTGTCGTTAATGACACGTTGACTGAACTGATCGGTGGGCGTTCACTGACAAAACATCAGACATGTACTATATCACAAAGTATAATGGCTTGAGCTAACATTTTCCTATTGTCAGTCATGAATGCTTCGATAAATTAAATGCGAATTTCATGAACTCTGCGAGTGTTTTTTTTTTAAGTACAAATAAGTGTAATAACTTTGAAGTCATGTGAAATGAATAGGGGTCGGGAAAATTCTTCTACAAATATGATTCATGGTGTTTCGACCATGAAAGCAACACACAATGGTGCTATTTGATTAAAAAATAGATAAACGGGAAATAGGAGAAGATATAATGTTTCCAGTTCAATATAAGTTTTTGTTAATGCATAATACGGAATTAAATTTGGCATTCTCATTAAATAAATATGTTTATACAGCATATAAAAAATTAGAATAACGATCCTCAGAGAATGAAGACTTAATAAAAACGTAGATATCTAATTTAGTCCGCATGATGCGCTTCTGAATTAACCCTCATCATGTACACTCATGTGATTGGTTTTTATGGATTGAATTCCAGCAGTTTTAGAAATAAACGTATAATGGTTTCCTTTTCTAAAAACTTTGATGTAATATAATTAAAGAAAATTCAACAAAATCAATGGAAGAGAGAAGATAGTTGACTTCCAGCAACATAACGTTTAATCCTTAATGTAAGTACCATGCAGTGATATAATGTATGTTCACAGGATATATAACGTCTAATTTGAGTCTTCCTCTTGTCTATTGTTTCTCTTTGAATAATGTTTACGTGGATATAATTACTAACAAAACATACTAATCTTGTTTGTTGATATGTCACTACTTGTATAAGATGGGAGTGACTGATTTGTTTAATATTTAAAATACATTTTTATTGTAATTATCCAACAAGTTCAAAAAGAATATACCAACATTTTTGTCTTGTAACTGGCACACAATGACGACTCCGATCTACATATTGTCTATATTTTATGAAACATAGAATTGTTTGAATACAAGACATTAATATAGGGATTGTCCTTAAGACAAGTACGGTATTGGATACTTTCCCTACAGCCATTTTCACATAGAAATATCCGGTTTTCAAATTAGGATTATCATGGTATAAAACGTAGAACAGTAAGACAAAAGATTCCGAGTGATCTTGATGGGTTGAGGCTCATGAAGGTAAAACTTTTTTTTTAAACAACCACGACGCAAATTACATGGCGGTGTTACAAATGATCGAAATATGAAAATACAAGAACAGTACACCGGATACCAACCAATCAAAATGTATGATAATTATATAAGGTGTAACTATATTTTTAACATAAGTACATAAGAATCAAATTATGAGAACTTAGTCTGTCACTTATCACTATTATAACCGTTCTTCTGAATCACTCACTGAAATGCATTGTGCTTATAGTAAAATGAAAACGCAAATAAACTTCAGATGACGAAAAAATATATTAAATAGTGTGATTATTGTATAAGTTATCCGAATATTTATCTCTGGTTTTCGAGTAGTTATTCATCTAGATTTGCTCGTTTTGTGATAAATGTGTAAACCTGCCTACGACTGATTTCACTTAACCATGTATTCTTCATTCTCTTTAAGCTAACTTGTAGAGCGATATAAAACAGCATCGATTAAATATTAATTTGTCTGATTTAAATAGAAAATGATTTAATTGAAATCCCTTAATGAACAATCGTATCAACATTTTGACCTTTCTTTTTATTAAATTCGTCCAAGTAGACACGATTAGTCCCACGAGGCATCAGTTTATTGAATTTGCAATCTCCGACAATAAGAATAGACATCGGGCAAGAATTGATATGTGTTTATAGGAATAAATACAGCAAAGTTATATCAGCGAGTGCTGGTGTTAAAAAAGCGATATGGATAAATAAACGTTAGAGAAAACCGGAACGACACTGCACTAATATTGTACATGTATATGATTTTTCTATGCAAGTTTCGTGTCGGGAAATATAACCATATCGGGAAACATGTCTGACCCATTCTAATAATACGTCTGGTCGGTTTAAGCAATAAGACTGGCCAATTTTACCATTAAGACATCTCGTTCTTTTAACAATAGACAATACGACTGGTCAATTCATACAATAAGGCTGGTACATTTTTACCAATACGGCATTTGGTTCATTCAAACAATACGGCGTTGCCAATGTAAACAATACAATTGGTCAATCTAAACAATATGGCTGGTACATTTAAATAATATGAAGGGTACATTTAAATATTACGACTGGTATTTTACACATATGCACTTCAGAACTCAAAAGGGTACACGTATATTAACCTTTTTATATCAAATGATATATTTATACTACGAGATCGACCAATAAAAAAGTTGCACTAAGAGGTTTTACAATGTACTTGTACCTTAAAACAAATACATGTAGGGTAGTGAAAACAATCAATAAGCATTGTTTATTTAACTCTAGATTGTTACTATGTGATTTTGGCATAGTCTAAATGACAGACATTGAACTCTGACAAAGTCTTTTGATAAATACATTAGTACACTTGTTTACTTCACAATAAACATAACTTTCGCTAAAAGGACTCGATGAAATTAAAAAATCGTGTCGTTTTGAGAATAGTTTTCCAGCCTCACTTCTTTTTAAAGCCAAAACAATACAATGTGTACCATCTTTCTGAATCCGCCTCAGTCCCCCTTCTTGACTTCATTACAATTAATCATATCAACCAAAGGTAGAAATGTACTCCAAAGAATATGAGTGGGTTGACGTATTAAGATTTTCCATATACCAGATTATTTTTTTCATAAACAAAGTTACATGTAAACATCGATTTCCGTCCAAAACATGTGTCTCGCCTACGTAGCTGTCAATCATTGTGTAAAACTCTTAGTATCTTTTGTTCATACCCTTGTCAATGCACTTGTTCATATTGTTATGAAACAAATACGAATAAAATCTTACCGCATAATTTTATCGATGATCTTATAAACAGCACATTTGCAAAATGAAAATGATACAAGATCTCCAAGAAGAGTTTGAGGATACCAAAGAGGCAATCAGAATCCGTATTTCCATATCAGATGATGTTCCTGTCGTTTAGCAGTAATAACCCGACGAGTATCGCATATGGAGCTGGAACTGCTAACCCTTCCTGAGTTCACTCGAAGTTTAATTGACTTCGTGTTGCTTGATCTTTAGTTTTCTGTGCAGTGTTTTATAGATCATTGTTTGTCTTTTTGTCCTTTTTCGTTGGTCATTGTATTGTCTGTACTTTTTCGTTAGTCATTGGTGTCTTTTGATTTACGGCTTTTGGTTACATATTAAACTTTAACCATTCACTGAGACATTATATCTTTTCTAATTCATCGTTTTACAACACATTTGAACGAATTCAAAAAATAAAAGACATGAAATTGAACAAAATCAAATTGACATGCTTGCAATAAAGATTGGTTTATTCGTCTTGATTTAGCGGATACCACAAATCAAGATATGTACGTTCACACGCACATGTTAACATGCGTATATTTCTTTGTGTTTTCCAATATTGTTCCACAAAGTAACATCTTACAAATATTTACATAATTACTATTAACATATCTTCATTTACTAATTATATAATTGTGTCAACGATCCCCCTCCATAGAAATCTTGGTATCAAAAAAGCCTTTCGTGATATTCCAATTGCAATTTTTTTAAATTATGCATATGGAGTGTCATAGTAATTTTGTTATTACCCTTATTCAACAGATGCATCAATGTGTACCCTATTCAATCTAACCTAAAAACCAATAAAGGTATGCCTTTCCTATGTATATATCTCATATAATATTTATTACAATGCATTAGAACTTACTACCTGATTCGATCTAATATACATCACTGATCTCCAAATGTAAATGCCACTTGAAATGTACCAAAGAGGAGTTGGAAAGATGTGTGTAATTTCATATAAATGGAACATTATTTTAAATGATTAATTATCCATATTTAAGTAATCCTACAGTCCCGCTCGTTGCTGATTGACCTTAAATATCCACTTTAACTATTGTTCGTAAAGAATCCCATCGGAAATAAGCTGAAAGGATTATCCTTGGGTAGCAATTATTAACATTTAATTAAGTGCCATGAAAATTTCAATTAATGATTAAAATTTCATATTTTATTTTTAGATGAATTAGTAATATTAATCACTTTTAATCGAAAATATATTTTACCATTACATTTTAACCTTTTTTGTTAGATTATTATATATTACTGCATGCAATATGGAATTACATGTACTTACATCTTCAGTCAACATCGAAAAACATATTGGTGTCTAGCAGACGACAACCGGACTATAACGATAATACTTATCTCCCTTTGTAAACGTACGGCAAAATAGGGGTTTCCAAAACTTCCAAAACGGTTTTATGGGAAAATAATGTGCCATGTACGATCAAGTGTTACAACATAACTATCATAAAGAGATACACATATAGCTATATAAATATGATATACATCTTACCTTATGTGGCACTCTCAAATATCTAGAATCTGTAAAATATAAAAGTGAAAATGTAACTGTCTTCTATGGTTTTGTGTTTTTCATGGATAAGTCTTAAGATAACGTTACAGTTTTGTTTTGAGTGTACGTCTTGTTCACCCTGTTGTAATAAAATGAAGAAAAAAATACCATACTGTCGGAACAATTCCAAGATCAAATATCAAAATCGTAGAAAGAGGCAAAATTGATAACCATAACACACAAATACAGCTCACTTGTCCTGCCTTGTACAGACATTTTAAGTGCCCATCACGTGTGTACAGCTCACTTGTCCTGCCTTGTACAGGCATTTTAAGTGCCCATCACGTGTGTACAGCTCACTTGTTGTGCCCATCACGTGTGTCTTGAATAGCATTCATCAGGTGCGCTCAATATCGAAAGATTGAAAATCCAAATTAAGTTTCGGGAGCAATAAAACCATAGGGTGTAAGCAGGATAGCCAAAATTGGCTATTGTTTATGTACCCAAACCTCCCCTCTTAGTGGAATGATGTAAAGAATAATGATAGCTGTTCTTCGAACTTTAATATTGCTTTCCGAGCTATTCTGCAGAATGTTCGTGACAAGAAAGATAACACTGCTATATTATCTGGTAATGTCAACTGCTCTTACAAAATTATACAATACAAAATCAATGTCATAAAAGGTAGCAATTAGTAATAGATTATTGTAATGCATCTGACGAAGTGACATTTAATGGTGGATTATTTTAGTGATCACTTAATGGATTTAGTCAACACTAAATGATCTTTATTAACGAATATACGAATATACTTTTATGTTGTAATCACAGGAAAGAGCTTTCAACGAAAAGAAACGAAATAAAAAAAAACTATATTGACAATTTAAAACGAAGACACTGTCTATATTAGTAGTATATAAGAGGTTTTCAAGTCATATTTGAGGTGGTGGTGCGAGGTGGTGGTGCTACCGGAAGTGACGTCAGAAGTGACGTCATTCCCCCCGTTTTTTCTTCAGTGACGTCATTTTCCCGCGTTGTTTCTTTTGTNTATATTGTTGTTTTTATGCCCTGTTATGGAAGGTTTTTTTTTTTTTTGGACGTGATATATACTCCAGAGGTTTTAGACAAACAAATTGTGAGAGATATATCACTGCAAATTTCAACATTTTGTTGTTTATATATGATTGTCTTTATCCCACCGTTATGCTTAATTCTTTTCATAGCTAATCTAATACAACAGTCTAAGGGTTGTCAAACTGATATGCACATGTCATATGTACAGGATGAATGTAATATACGATAGAATTTACATTCGAACAAATATTCATAACAGCTCTTCTGTAGTAAGCTAAAAGATGAACTGCAAAAATCAAATTAACTGAAACTATCTAAATTAAAACAAATGAACCATCAAGATTTTATCGCTTCCAGTAATGCAAATAAGACTACATTACCTGTTTTAAGGTCAGACTATGCTAAACCAAATACAGGCGACAATTATTATGTTTTCGAAAAAATGGAATTAGCATTGCCAATTCTCAATGTGTACTACTTTCGCTCAAAATTATTAAACCGTGTCTGTAAATAATTTTCTGTCATGCTTACAGCTTGACCAATAACATTACTCGTAATATGTTTTACCGTGAATCATTTATAAACGGGTATTGCGCCGTAAAATAGCTACATCAAAAAGATAATTATTTTCCTAAATGATTTCAGAATCAGATTAATGTATTTGGAGTGACATTTATTCAATAATAGCACTACAGTGCAAAGTGAAAGTAGGGCTGCTTTGTTTCAACAAGTTACACCCCAGGTCTATTGTTAAACCATATGCTTTCTATCTCTGAAACTGCCTTTCTATGAATTACTTTATTGTTATAAGAACAATAGCCTGTGGTCACAGGGTGTGACGACAGGGGTTTCTGGAAACCCTTGTCTTCACACCCTGTGAGCACGGCCTATTGTGCCTACAACAATGAAGTAATTAATTACCACTCAGCTGAAGATAACACGAAAACTGGATATTGAAAAACTGAAAAAGAAAACATAAAGATCTTGTTAATGAAGTATAGTCTGAAAAAAATCCAAGCATTCGTTAAAAAAAACAACTAAATAATAATAAATAATCGGGGGAAAAAACTTGGTCAGGAAAGCAAATGTAAAAAGAAAATACATTATATGTTGGCACCCTTTCAAAAGTTTATCATGTTTATCATTGGTAGATCTAGGGGGGAGGGGGGGCTCCCCATTTTTTTCGGAAAATTTATTAAAATTATGTGAAAATTGTCGGAAATGACACTATTATTACCTGTTTTTTTTATTCTGAAACAAAACAAAATAAAAAACATTGACCTGTTAAATGCGCACTTACAACTGAACAGTGTAGAAAAATACTTTATCATATTCAACAAATATTCTTACTTACTTTATTTAGCAGTTCTGCGTAATATTTGTGACAATATGGTTAATATTCATTTTCTACAAAACGTTCAGTTTAATATAACGTCTATCATTCCTGAATATCAAATGAATACAGGTACATATCAAATAACATCTCTCATTATTAACCAATCAAACTGTTTAATCCTTAATACAACTCAGTCATTCAATCTATCTTTATAGAAGAGGTACCCAATGGGGAAACCACAAGAATGTATCGATTTATGAAATTTAATGTTTCTGTGTTTATTGTTTTTGTTTTTTATGACATTTTGTAATGAATATTTCGTGTATTTAGAATAACATGGGGAGTAAGTTAGTTATACACTTCGGTATACGGTGTTTCTGGATTAGAAACCACACCGGACTCCGGCCGTCGGGGTTTCTAATCCAGAAACACCTATACCTCAGTGTATAACTATTACATAACAGATACATCTAAACGCGTATGGTAGATTCACAGATAAAGAAACACAACTCTTGTTTATATATGTTCTGTGGCAGTAAACAAGTTGTTCCAGCTAAATATACTGAACGTAGAGTATAGTAATATTTCCTATGTGACAATAGTTGTATTGTAAATTATTTTGAGATTTATGATGCATTAAATGTAATATAAATGGCAATAAGTTTGTTCTGAAAGATAAAATTAAATCTGATTGACGGTGTTGTAGCAATACGCCAGAGAAATCATCAGCTTGTAAGTCCTATCAAATTACTAAGATATTATTTTCATTTATCAAAGTATCATGAAGGAGTACATAAATACATTGTAAAAATAACACGTGATGGTTGTTTACTTCAATTTACACATATTAATGCATATTAATATTCATATACATGCATGCTCTATCAGATAATGTTGTAACTTATTGTATATAGGAGAAGACTTTTTAACTTGTGTCTTATCCTTTTTGCACATTTCAGCAGTATGCTTAACTAAATAAATACCAAAAAAACTGTGAGGTTATGACGCAAAGCTACATGTAAAGTTGTGACGACACATATCTTAATTAAAATTTAATCATCTTCATTGCGTGTCTTCATGTTATAAGCTATAATCTACAAATTCTACTATTGATCTCGTCCAACCATAGACTATCTTTTTGTCTTCATTACATTTTGTCAATGTATAATGTCTTTATATTGACAATAATAAGAATGGAAATATGTTTTAGTATATCAGAGTAAAAAGGAACATTTGATAACAATGCTTAATGATAGTAAAGTCTGTAATATTTTTGTTACAAATATGTGTTGAAATGGGCGTTAAACACCATAACCCTAACCTTACATTTCCTCAATAATGTCATTTCTAAACACTAAGGTCAATCTACCCTTAACCAATTTCGGTCATCTTGTTGAGGCCCTTTGGTTTACTTGCTCCCAAAGACTTTTAAATTATTTGCCATTCTAATGGCTTGGCTGTGAGTGTACCTGAGGTGGCTTCTTCAAGAAACAAGTCTTGTGCACTAATAGAAACATAGATATAAAAAGACGTATTTCTGTTATAACCTTCGTCATGTACGCCCGTAATCAAAAGATTGGAAAGCCAAATAGGGTGCAAGTAAACCAAAGGGCCTAAACAGTATACCCTAAAAAAGGCTAAGGTCACCCATGCCTGAGGGAGGAAAACCTTAGTAAGGTCACCTATGTCTGAGGGAGGAAAACCTTAGTAAGGTCACCTTTGTCTGAGGGAGGAGAACCTTAGTAAGGTCACCTATGTCTGAGGGAGGAGAACCTTAGTAAGGTCA
>MJUT01054966.1:419488-449156 GCA_002080005.1 Gigantidas platifrons
AGTAGAGATACTGAACCAGTGATATCCCTCGGGGACTAATAGTCCACCAGTAGAGATACTGAACCAGTGATATCCCTCGGGGACTAATAGTCCACCAGTAGAGATACTGAACCAGTGATATCCCTCGGGTAATAAAACCATATATCGAACGATACGTTTCTGGAACAGTTTAGATATCAACGTTTTTATTCCATAACTGTCAAAATAAAATAAATGAAGAGAACAGTTTTAACAATACCATGCAACCAATGAGAATATATGTCGTGTATCTTTCACTGATATTCTAATTACATTTTGAGCTGTGACATATATAAAGTAATATAGTTTCGCCCAGGTGTTAGAATCTTCAAAATTTAGACTCGACTCATGACAAAAGGCTTCAATGATCAATAACCATTCATGCATGGGGCTAAATGTCTGAATTTAAACCAAAAAAGAATACATGCGCACAAACTTACTCAAAGTCTGACTGTTTATAGATAAAAGCCATGTGAATTATAGAATAGTGTGTTTTCCTTAACACAAACACAACAGATGAGTGTTATGAGTGATGAAAGTTATCTATTTACATACCATCATCTTTATATTGTCGTTCGTCTCGTTCTGGCTTCTCTGTAAATCTGTCTGTAAATGATAATGGTGAGACTCGGGGAGAAGGTAAGATACTAACAGTCTCATTTTCATACTGAACATTGATAGCAATCTGTCTTAGCTCTCGACATAATGAAGACACTTCTCCATCTGTTATAATACTATTTTCCCTGAAAATGATAAAATATAGTATTAGCGGTAATATCACCATGAACCTTTTCTACATCTCATATTTTGTCAATTGAACCAAACCGAGATTAATACGATTTAAAGTAGTATTAATGTATGCCCTTTAAGGGGCCATCGTGGTCGTGATAGTATGGCAATTGGATTTACAATTACCTATGCAATCAATACTTGTAGCTATCACCACTAACGTTGTGGGTTTTAATCCCGCTCAGGCGAGGTGTACTCGATACAGCATTATGTGATAAAGTTTGTCAGTGACGTGCGACAGGTCGGTGGTATTTTCTGGGCACTCCGGTTTCCTCCACAATAAAACTAATCGCCATAATATAGCGGAAATATTGTAGAAAAAGACGCTATTACTAATATGGCCATAACGTCAACCCGTATACCCTTATAAGTTGCAGAATATCATCATTACGTCATTTTCGCGATTTGAAACAAATCTTTCATTTACTGCTATTTCGTAATTTCTTTTTATTTCCGTTTACTTTCGTATGTTTTAATTTTACTCGTCTCAGTGTGTGTCATTCTCTATCCAGAGTTGTCGTTCCTTGTTACGCTACACAACATCTCTGTCAACGCACATAACACAAGATTTTTGTAAAATTCAGAAACAGTAAAAAAAAATCTACTTAAAATTGTTTTAATTATTGTAAATATCAATAAAGATGAAAATAAATCACTCATTTCAAATCAATTCTCTCTTAAAAATGATTTGTGATCGTTTTTAACTTTTTAATTTTTACCTCCGCAAAATAGTTCTCCAAGAAGTGGGGGGTAAAATCATTTTTAAGAGAGAATTGATTTGAAATGAGTGAATTATTTTCGTTTTTATTGATATTTACAATAATTAAAACAATGTTAAGTACATTTTTTTACTGTTTCTAAGTTTTACAAGAATCTTGTAAAATGAGCGTTGACAGAGATGTTGTGTAGCGTAGCAGGAACGACAACTCTGGATAGAGAATGAGTGTGTGTGAATATACTATCGGTGTTTCGTGTATTCTTGCAAAGTCAATAAGAAATATTAATATAGTATAGTATATCTTAGTATATATACACCATCTCTGTATTTCAATATTTTTGTACACGTGTGAACAAAAGACTATTATATATTGTTAGGTGGAAGACAACCTATATCAACCGTTTTCCCATGGGAATTGTCATATATGTCCACATACTGTCCATCTTATCTAAATGAGAAATGAAAATATTATTGTAATGCGGAGATTCGATTCACAAAGATATATTTATCACAAATTACAGGGGGCAAACTTCTACACTTTGTTTAGTGTCAAACAATTTATCTTAAAATAACCTTTAAAATATAGGTAACACGCTAGTATCGATTTATGTTTTATCTTGTCAGTAGCCATCCGTCATTGTTCACTGTTAACCTGAATGTAGGGTACATGAAATTGCCAACTGGTTCCCGATTACTTATTACTACCGTGTTACCTATTGCTTACGGACACATTCGTAATTTCAGCCCTTATTTTATTTCAATTACCCTCTTAAATTCTTATGTTGAAAGATTATATTATTTTGTAAGTTTTCTTTTTGAAGTAAATAAATACTATTAATAAATTTAACGAATTACCCATGAATACTATAAAGTTATCTATTTTCGAACCATAAGAATATTTTGAAGATACCAAAGGGGCAATCAGAAACCGTATATCGAAGAAGAACAGACAACACAATGGCCAAAAGAAAAAGTACAAAAGGACAAACAACGATCGACAAAACATACATATTAAACTAAAGATCGAGTAACACGAACCCCACTAAAAACCGGTGGTGAACTCGGGTGCTCCGGAAATTGTAACCCCTTAAGTACTACGGTACACATTGTGGTGCAGACGTATGGTGTACATGGACAATGAAGTGTATTAAAATGTCCATATCGTTTGCAGTAGTGGCTAACGATATTCGTTAATAAATTATGCGTCGATGGAAGTATCATCCGTACAAGGAATGAGTATCACCATTAAAGAACAAAATGGATTTTTACAAAGTAGCACAACGAGTACGTTTGAGATATGTAACTAACCATTCATACAGTACTTACAAGCGAAATCTAAAGACTTTTCAAACAAAGGAAACAGTCCTCATTCAATCATTAATCATATGAAAATGAGTATATCTATATTTGTATTTCTGATATTTCTGTATTTCAATGATACATTACAGTGTGTATTGTTGTCTTTGTTGTATGAACATCGTCCCTGTATTGTAATATAACTCCGCGTTCATCATAAGTGTCTGTTTATCATGTGACCTTATCTAACTCATAATTACCACCATAAAATCAACTGTTTGTATTTTAATATGATGACATCCTTCTTATGGTTTGTCAATTAACCCAGTTCTGATATTTTTAGTTGATAGATGTGCTATGTACTTCAAAATTATGTCATTTTCCATGACAATTAGATTCTTATATTGACTTTCCATACCATATATCATGACAGGTGTCGTATTACTTATTTTACAATAACTTTGTGCGGCTGAATCGTTAAAGCTGATGCCATAAAACGTGAAAATGGTGATTATTAAATTCCCAGCTTTCTGGAATTAAACTGCAAGTAATATGAACTAAAAACAATTAAAAGTAGGTAGAAGACATTCTAAGAGAAATCTTTGCTACGACTTCAAGACATATTAAAGCAGAATTTATTTGTCTTGTTAGAACTGAAATAATTAATGGAAACTATAGTTTAATCAATTGCCTTGCTATTAGTAAATTACTTCCCCCACCACCTATAGAGATAAAATATTAGTATCACGCCATCCATGTTCATACGAATACCCACATCCTATGGATTGTGATTTTAGAGTCAATTATTGCTTCCATCAATTATATCTTAAATAAATATTTTGTCTATGAACATTTAAATTGTCCGCTTAATCTAATGACTTGCGGCAGGTTGGAGGTTTTCGCGGGGTCTATCGGTTTCCTCCACCAATAAAACTGACCGCACAACATAACTGAAATATTGTTGAGAGTGGCGTTAAATTCCAAAAAAAACAATCTATCCTTTTTGATATTATTTATATCAAAATTTGTTAATCTCATTTTAAGTTTATAAATGTGCCTACATATAAATTTTAGATTGGATTTGATCAAATAAAAATTTCATCTGGAAATGTCGACTCTCGACTCAAAATCTAGACTCTACTGATATTAACGGATAATATGTAGTTTGTGCAAGTTGTTAATTTATATGTGTGTATTTAGTAAATTAAAGGTTTCACGATCAAATTTCAGATTGGATTTTGTTCAAATGTTCTCTTAATTAAAACTTAAATATCAAATTAAGCGCGCACGACGTATTTCCAGAACAACCTTCACCAGAAACGTTCAAAGCCAAAATATAATTTACGCAACATTTTTCTACTTTTATTTGATCAAAGAATTAATACCATATAAAGATACATGTAGCCGGGTTCATATAGTCTAGGTTGTTGTGTTTTTTACCTAGTACATGGACACAAAATAAGCTCAATTCTCAAATGTGTGAGAAGCATTCAATTCACCGTTTTACAATCTGTTTTCTGGATAAGAATATGGTTCCAATGAGATTTTCTCTCTTACCTTTAAATTCAAATGGTTACAGCCAAAATATTTGATAAAAAAGAATTCTCCGAAAAGTGAGCAGAATGGACTACCTCCATTTACACAATCAATCTCTAGATTCTACTGACCTGCATTGATTAACAACGGGTTGCCTGACTGCGTCAAAGCGAAAAGTGCATACATATGTTATTCAGTTCATGTTCATTTCTTGTCTTGAAAAATAATACTGCATTCGGACGTCTTCAGTTATGTCAACGCCACGAATAAGAGGCACGACAATATCATGCCTACACATTATATACATATTGCATTGGCACAACTATTTGTTTCATGTCGGTGTCAGTTGTGTAAACTGTATCAGCACGAGACGCATAGTGTCTAGTTTCTTTAAAGAATACGTATTTGCCATAGACAAGGGTTTTCGGGTATATTGGGGCGGATCATTGACTACGATAGATCATGTGAAACATGTTTTCCAAAATAGCAGGTCATAGACGATGTTACATATATTTCAGACTGATATTGCTTAACGGAAGATCGAGTGGCTATCTAATCTGTTGTGATGGTTTGGCATTGCTTTATATAAACGATATAAATATGTTATTCAATGAAAGGGCGTAATACATATGATAATAAACGCCACAATATAGCTTAAGTACTGCTAAAAGTTGGCATTAAACACTAATTAATCAATCAATAAAAACATCTTTTTATTTGGTTGTAATTTTTTCCCTTTTTTGACCAACTTCAAGAACGAACTTTTCAATGTTTAAACGGTATTTTATGAATTTCTTTGAATGATGCCATTATGAGGAGAACATTCACCTTGCCAATACCTTTTGGCAGAAACAGTTTTCACGAGACTAAATATGATTTTCCACCCGATTTGACATTTTGTCAAGCAGGCCGCAATGTTTACTGTGTGTTTTATGTGATAGAACAGCCAATATGATATTTTTGTAATATGTTACTTTTGCGAACTATCTGCAAATTGGTATATTTAATTGATATGAGGAGTTTTAATTGTGTGCATATAGATTTGATTAGATACTAAGATATTTCAATGGGTAAATAAGTGTCAAGTGACATTTTTACACGTGTCACTCGTAAAGGTGCACGTTTTTGTTCTTCAACTGCCGATGAAAAAAACCGATCACGGATATGGTGATTGTAAGCCCTTATAAAATTTAATTAAATTTTAAATGAAAGAAAACAGGATATTATTTGTTTTTATGTGATATGATTATTTGTTATTTCGATACCAATTGAGGTTTGTGGTTAATGATGTTTAACGCCACTTTCAACAATATTTCAATTACATCGTGACAGTCAGTTTTATTGGTGTAGGAAACAGGAGAAAACCAACATCGCAAGTAACTGATAAACTTTATCACATAAAGTTGTATCCAGTACACCTCGCTATGAATTGGGTTCGAACTCACAACTTTAGTGTTGATAGACACTGATTGCACGGGTAGCTGTAAATCCAACTACCATTCGATCACGACCACGACGTCCCCTGATAAAAATTAGGATAACAATATATTGGTAAATGATCAATCCGTATGGTTGTTATATAGATGCAATCGAAGTTATTTGATCTCTTTGTAACATTATTTTCTAAAAATAGAAAGTTTGGCTTTGCTCTGACTAAACAGGTATCACAAGTTCTCACCGATAGTTAATAACTAAAATTTATTAATTAACTATAGTTGAAGACACATTGTTTGCATTCCTTTCGTTGCATATTTCTTTCAAAATATATTAATCGCATTCCTTTCATTTGCCGACGTGCGTGTCTTTCGTATACATTTCCAATCAAATAAACAAAAAGGCGAGTTTGATAAACACTACTTATAATGTAATTTCACAATGAAAAAAACCCAAAAGATATGTTGGTACAGTTGTTCTTTTATCTAAATGCTAACCAAAAGGACTGACAAAATAACTGATAATTGATCACGATTTCCAAATTAAAAAATGTAAACTAGAGATGTAAGTTTATTCAAAGTATAGATGTAACTTTTTATACCAACATTTTAATTATGCAAAGAATATTTTTCAAACTGAATTTACATACCTTGAATTGCTTACACATTTTAAAACTTGAAGTGGACTGTTAGTTTTGACCACGTTAGTGTGATAGTCGGGAAAAGTAATATGCGCGAATACTGAACGAACATACAGGAATTTATAACGGTTAAAATCTGACATCTGAGAATTGTTAAATAGAACTTTAAGCAAATCGAATATAAGATTTTCAGAATTTAAATTAATGTCAACACGCACAATGGGAAGGACCCTTTCTATTTAAAAACGTCATGCACCTCCACATTTCGAAATGAACGTTTCGATCTAATACTAAAAATGACATTTGACTGTGACATTAGGTTAAGTCGTTCTAACGAAGTGTTCCCTTATAGCCTACACCATGCTCATCTGACCTTTATAAACAATAGTTAATTAACAAGAAATATTTCTGCATTAAATCGAGAGTTTTTAATTTGCCTCTTAACTATATGCCATCATTATTTAACAAACAACGTAATTCCTTTCCATTATAAAAGTCTAGCTAGTCATATTGGTTCGTAATATCCATTAAACGAAGAAATACCCTCAGTCTATGTTCACATAATGGATTGTTCATGGTCACACCTGATCTTTCGCTTCAGAATATTTTTAATGATATCTGATAAGCTCGATAAACTGACTTGGTAATATTTATACTTCTAAATCAATCTCATTGGGAATTTGATATTTCAGTTATGTTAAGCATAGTATTATATCAGGACATATTATCCTCCAATGAATTTCTCAATTGAGAACCTAATTTTGTCTTTACACACTAAATTAGACATCTATAAAAAAAATTATCACAAACACAATTGTGACTTGTATTATAAACTAGAGGCTCCCAGGAGCCTGTATAGCTCACCTGGATATAATAACAACATCAGTCAATAAAACTTGACAACTCCGGTCAAAAAATAACAAATGTAGCCCTCGTCATTGCAGACCCCCTCTCCAAAAAAATTTGGGCAGGGGTTCCCCCCTTTAATGTAAGTCATCAATATTGCTGTTAAAAAAACCATAAATGTCAATGATTCTCAAAATTTAGCTTTTGCTACTTCACATTTTGTAATAGAGTTGCTTCCCTTTGATTATTTAAGTAACCAAAAGCAGTGAAAGTCAACAAAAAATGCATTTCAAGAGGAATAACTCTTCACACAGTTGTCGGACATTTTCAACTGTGAACTTTTTTTGTAGATCTTGACATGCTGAACATTTTTGCAGTTTAACTTAACATCTATCCCTTATAGTTTTTGAAATAAAAAACGAAAAGTATTAAAATTGTGAAAATTTGATGGAAAAAAGGACAATAACTCCAAAATGGATAATGGGATTTACTTCAAAATTGCAGGGTAGGTAGATCTTGACATGCTGAACATGTTTGAAGTTTAAACTTAACATCTATCTCTTATAGTTTTTGGGGAAAAAAGGACGAAAAGTATTAAAATTTTGAAAATTTGATGAATAAAGGGAAATAACTCCAAGATGGGTAATCAGATTTACTTCAAAATTGCAGGGTAGGTAGATCTTGACATGCTGCACATTTTTGCAATTTAATCTTAACATCTATCTCTTATAGTTTTTTAAATAAAAAATGAAAAGTATTAAAATTGTGAAAATTTGATAACTTGTAGGGTTGGTAGATCTTGCTGTGCTGATCATTTTTACCCCATGTCAGATTTTTGATATTATTAACGGTTTTTGAGTTATTACCCAAAACGTGCAATTTTACCATATATTCTATTTTTAGTAACAGCGGCCATGTTGGTTGGTGCACGGCATCACCGGACACAATTTGAAACTAGACACCCTAGTGATGATTCAGACCAAGTTTGGTTTCAATTGGTCTAGTAGTTTCAGAGGAGAAGATTTTTGAAAAAGTTTACGACGGACGACGGACGCCAAGTGATGGCAATAGCTCACATGACCCTTCGGGTCAGGTGAGCTAAAAACCAACACCAAGAAATTCCTTAGTGATATTATGTCATGTTATATTGGTGTACCTTATAGAAGAATTAGAAAGTAGGATATAACTACACATTTGTATGTTTGATATAGTCCATTCTAGAAAAGTTATCGTTATCCTAATAATATCTCGTCTATGTGGAATAATATGTCTATCTTAATTCAATTCAAAATTGATTTATACATAAGATGTCTTAATACAACAGTAGCAGTGCGTATCAGAATAGCATTTGTTCTTGTAATACAGTAATGCTAAACTTAATCATGAGGGTTAATTTGTCCATCAACTGTATTTTGCTAAAATATCAATTACAATAATTAGTTAATTGGTATGACAAAAAGACAACCAACAAGATGCTGCTCCTTTGGAGCGGGTTCATTTTGTATTCTTTTTAGTACAAGAAGCGTGGCATTGTCCAATAAATTTTAGAGGAAACCGAAGGGGCAATCAAGAATGGACAATACAGAGACACTAGCAACATTGGATACACAAGAGAAGACAAACAAAAAAAAACACAACACATATATTGACCTCATATTTACGCCCCTTTTGTTGATTTGAGAGTCAATGACAAACGATGGCTTCAATTTTGCCAATATAAATGTTCCACACTTTGATAATACAATTATTAACTCATTCTTCACGATGGTGGTTTTAGGTTGTATAACAACTTTTCACAACTTTCTCGTCAACACCTTGCTAAAAGGCCTCAGGCATTCTATCATTTGCGCAAAGATGACGAGAAATGGTATTGTCAATAATAGCTTGGTTCAAAATTGCCTATTGTTTCCCCATTATGTCTTCTGATGGCCTTGTATACTGTGTAATATTTAAATACTGGTTGATGTTATCGGCTCTCTTTGATAGAACTAATATTATACATATGACAACTTTTATGTCCAGCAGAAAAAAATATAGTATGCAAAATGTTAAAGATGATGACTCAGCGTTCTTTGCAATAGCGCTACTCGCCCAGCTATATGTGGGGTTTGGTATTTTACGTTCATGTGGAAAAAAAACTTACATGACCACATGATTCCACTAAGAGGTGAGGCTTAGTACCATACAACTAGTTTAACCCAGCCATGCTCTTATTGAAAGCCAGGAAAGTTAGCGGTCAATTATATTAGTAAGAGAGGGTAGTGATATAAATGAGAAACTTGAGACTATCCAATATGACATTCAGGCTCAAATTAAAGTAAAGAAACAACGGGTGTTAGAGTTATCGATCATGTTCTCTCTATTATTTTTGTTATAATTTTGGAGCTGTTCTGACGAGTGATATTTTTTGTTTTTCATTTTATTTCCGCTTACTAAAATTACTAATAGTCATACAAAATCATCATTAATATTTGTTGAAATGAAGCCAAAAGTTTTGTATGCATGATCAGGCAAATAGTAACGTCAGTAGTGCGGCAGAGAATTAGGTACGGTGACTATCGTTTTCTGTGAACATCAAACAAAAACCATAAGCCAGTTAAGTTTATTTTACTACGTCCAGTTAGGATAATTTAGGGTTGTGCCCATCAAACTACGATCCCCGCCATTTTGATTGAGGTGCCAGTGCCAAGCTAGGAAAGTGAACGGTCGTGTATTTCGTTACTACATGTATTAATTTTGCCTCTTTCTACGATTTATCTATTGGCTTTGGGAAATGTTCCGACAGTGTGGTAATTTTGTTTTTCATTTTACTAGCTATACCAATTATGTTTATTTTACTGATTTAAACAATGCTTAAAGCTACAAATTATGCAATTTGGGCACAAATTGTACCAGATATATTGTCGGTGCTATAAATTCAAATTCTCCAAGTTTCGTTCTTCTCGAGTCGTGATACAACATCACCTTTGACCTTGGACTTGACAACGAGTGTCCAAGCACATGTCAGATGAAGTGTACAGTCATAAGTAGCTAATCTTACTACCCATTGTTAATCACGTAGTCCAATATTCATATCTTTTAGTTGTAATCTGGTTTTATGTGTTTCTGATTAGTTCTTGTCCAACCGGATTTATATCCTGTCTTTTTTTATTCCTTGAAATCGATATCTTAGCATCTTACATTGTACCGTAACGACATAAACACTTATATAAAATAGTCTTGTACATTGTGGTATATATGACACGAGGGACTACTTAAGATCTCACATGTTGCTGATTTCATCTGGGAACAAAATAATTAAAAAAAAAAGACATTAAAGTCTCCCATGACCTTTTCCAGAAAAAATGAATGGACCGATCATTGTAATTATGTAAGTATGCAAACCATAAGGAACTCGGCTTTTTCTTTTTTTCTTATACAGAATGAATGTTACTGTTACTTCCCGGTCCTTTCATCATTCATGACTTATCACCGGGTTTGTAACTAGCTAGATTAACACGACGGGTGACACTAGTGGAGTAGGAACTGTTTAATCTTCCGGAGTATCTGAGTTCACCCCCGGTTTTTAGTGGGGTTCCTGTTACTCGACCTTTAGTTTTATGTGCATGTTTTGTAGATCGTTGATTGTCCTTTTGTACTCTTTCTTTTGGCTATTGTGTTTTCTGTTATACGGATTCTGATTGCCCCTTTGGTATCTTCAAACTCTTCTTACTGCATTTACAATAGATACACACATATATATATATACAAAAATTCCTTCTGAGAAAGTAAAGACTGATTTGTACCATATATGTTTCTGTGCACAAACGTTCACGGAGAGGGATGTTTTCACTTAAGTTTTATTTCACTTAATTTTGCAAAAATAATCCTTGCGCGAAACATATTCACTCCGTGTGTCCAACTGATAACGAGAACGTCTGCATTGATCTAAAAACGTAGATATCTAATTTAGTGTGCATGAGGGGAATAACTTTAATGGGGTACACTCAAAGCCATAAGATTGCAAGGCCAAATGAAATCGTAAACTTTGGAAATTGATCACCATTTCAAAAGATGCAATGTACTTTTGTGTAGAGGTAAACGATATTTCAGGCTGTAATTGAAAAAAAAATAAGTCGTGCATATTTGGAGAGAATATCCAACGAAACGTGGAATCCGGCGTGCTTGAATGTATTGAAAATCCGATGAAAATCAGTTAATAGGTATGAATTTGGTACATTTGTTCCTGTTGATGGATGATTAAGCTAGTTAAATACATTGAATGTCTAGAGAATAATATATGGCCAGTGATTTCAAAGTGACAATACAACACATCAAACTGGAAAACAATTAACAATATCAAGTGAATGGCTAGGCCTTGTAATCCCCAGATCTTAACATGGTGGAAAACATAAATTGCTGTCAATAAAGAATAAACTTACAACAGTAGTAAATTAGAGTAATGACACAGTGGATCTCATTACTGCTGTTGTCTAAATTTGGGATGAAATGCCTCAGGTCTATATAGAACTCTTGTCAAATTTCATGGTGTTTGAGATCTATAATCTGAAGCAAAGGCTATATTACCAAATACTAATTTTGGCGTGATACTGTGCTTGATAAAAGAAATATAAGTTATTAATAGATTATAGCTATCGCTTCAGTTTTCCTTTTCACAGATGTCTCAATTTTCCATCTCTCAGTATCAATTCTTATACATCATATCAGAATTATTTTTAAAGTTGTAAGTGTAATGGTCTAAGACTTTATTTCAACTTTTTGAATTGGGTCTCTCGACAACGTCCAAGTATGTCTTTTTGTACGGCACGAGTTCAGTTCTAGGCAAAGTATACAAAAATTGAAGCTAGTCTGTAGTTTCTCCACTTTTGTAAGAAATAATATAATGACTAGGTATGAACGAAATGCCTTATACCGAACAACCAATGACCTTCGCATCAATTTATTAACAATGAAATTGCGAATCATATACAAACATGTTATAATCATATACAAGATTAATGAAAACCTGACAAAAACTACTAAAGAGCGATGCCCCACAACCTGATCTATTACTATCATCATTAACCACTTACTGTATTAAATATAAAATTACAGAAAAACACAATGCTAAAAAAATAAATTACCACTATAAAATATGTAACGTTTGGTGTACCTTACATGGTGCCATTAATTTCTGCATTAATGACATATCGTACATACTAATTACTACACGTACTGTTAAAATTTGTTACAAGAAACAAAGTGCTTTGTTGAAATCACAATTACTTTAATGTAATTGTGTATAACAAATACATTTCTTGAAACAATGATAAGATTTACAATCGATATTCTGCTTAAATTCCTCAACCTTGAGCGAGAGGAGACAGGATCTGATCTACGTATTGTAAGCGTCAGATATATAGAATCTAACACCAGCAAAAGTGCAAGAGAGGGAAATCTCCGACACCCGAGGGTAAGATTTCAATCGTTCGCTGACGAGGCTTCTCCGACACCCGAGGGTAAGATTAGTCAGCGAACGATTGAAATCTTACCCGAGGGTGTCGGAGATTTCCCTGTCTTGCACTTTTTGCCGGTGTTTGATTTTATTTCTCACTTTTATCAGCTGTTACCTAATTGTTTTGTTTACATTCCCGATCGAGCGTTTTCCCGCAAATGTTGTTTCCATTGCGGAAGTAAATATTCAATTTATTCATATGCATCCGTTTCTTGGCAGTATTTTAAATGTATTTCATAATAAAATACAATGTATTTAATAAATATATGATAAATGTATCTCAACACTACACCTGTGGCTGTGAAAAAATATTTGAATTAGATCAAAGGGAGGTACGTTAGTTACTAACAAGGGAGAGCACTCTATTATTTACTCAAAGTAAACAAACATTGACTTGAAAGTCATACACCGTGAAACATGAAAGGTGCACGATAGTTAAATTATTAGCTAGCAGAATAGTATACATACATTAATTTAAAAATACTTATGTAATAGAATCGTGGTTTTATTGGTGAAGCATGGAGAACTGGGGGCAGTTGACATAAACTGTACAACATGTACATGTATTTGCCGGTAAAACGCACGTGATTTTTTTTGTCTTGCACTAGTGCAAGATAAGACAATCTCACATCGCTAAAATAGGAACGGGTCTGTCTCAAAAGTGAGAAATCTTAGTGTTATTAAGCTATCTATTTACAGGAATTGTGTTCAACATTAATGATTGTAATTGTAACACGTTAACATTAAACATAGTGGTATTGTAGCACTGCTGTTAAATGTTGCTTTATATTATTAATTGTGATAAAACATATATAATTTCATAAAACCAGACATAAAAATCAAAATCAGATTCTGTATATAATTGATATTAATTGACGCAAAAAGTATGTCTGCTACGCCCATGTTCTCGTACTCTATATTTGTTATAATGTACATTAAATGGTTGTTTTGTGAATTCATTTTGGTGTACAACTTTGTGTATATATTTCAGTGTACAACTTTATGCATTAATGTCAGTGTACAACTTTATGTATTTAATTACGTGTACAACGTTATGCATTCATTTCGATGTACAACTTTATTTCGTTTCGGCGTATAAACCAGTGTTAACTTATAACGCTGAAATATCTTTTATGGATAGTTATTTGACATATTATAGAGCCAAGCGTAGAGCAGAAATAAGTAACAAAGAGATTGATCATTTTACTTTTATTGATAAAACACCTTGCGAGAGGATTCACTTGAACTTCTGTAAATTTACTTTAGGAACCAAAAAGACATCCTCAAATATTGGAGTAAGAGCAGAGCTGGGAAGGTTACCCATGGAGCATTTCATAATGACACAGTCAATTTTATATCTAGCTCGGCTCCACACTGATAATGTAAATCCTTTGTTAAAAGAAGCTTTAATATTATCAAAATCTCTTGATTCACAGGGTACTTATTCATGGTTTACATTTGTCAAAAATATAACTTCGGACCAAAACATTTTTGATAAATCTTCTAACTGTAAAAATTTGAAGGAAGTGAAGTCCCTAAAACCGTTTATTGAAAGGGAATTAAAAAACAAATATAGACAAATGTGCGAAAATAAAATCAAAAGTTTTAATGAAAATAGTAAAATGTTCTTGTATAAAAAAACTCAAATTAAATTTGGAAAGAGAATTTTATTTATCATATAATAATTCTGATATCAGAAGATGCTTTACTAAAATTAGAATTAGGGACCATAATCTTGAAATAGAGAAAGGACGATATTGCAAAATACCTAGAATACTCAGACTTTGTAAAACCTGTAATAAAATTGAGGATGAAGAGCACTTTATATTGGAATGTACTATACACAGTAAATTGAGAACAGATCTATTTGTAATTCTTGCAAATGAAAACCCAGATTTTATGCAATTTTCCAGTGAGCAAAAACTAATTTATCTTCTTAATCCTACAACTACAGCTCATGTTAAAATTATAGGCTTCTACATAATAAAGTCATTAGAACTGAGGACAGAAGTCTCTTAATTTGTTCATGATAGATTGAGATATCTTGTTTGCATTGTTTTTTGTTTTGTTTTTTTTTTCTGGTCACAAACATGTATGGATGTTTATTTGACAATAAATTATTATTTGTATTTATTTTATTGTACAACTTTATGCATTTATTTCAGTATACAACTTTATTAATTATGTATTTATTACAGTGTACATCTGTATGTATTTACTTCAGTCTAAGCTTTAGATATTAATTTCAGTATAGAACTTTATGCTTTATGTATTTATATTAGAATACAACTTTATTTATTTCAGTGTACAACTGTATACCTTATGTAGTTATTTTAGAGTACAACTTTATGTATTTACTTCAGTATACAACTTTATACTCTATGTACATGTATTAATTGCAGTGTATAATGTTATCCACTATTATCTGTATACATTTTTGTGTATTTATTTCAGTGTAGAACTCCAACTAGGTATATAAGCGTACAACGTTATTTCAGTGCACAACATTACGTCTTAATTTCAGTGCACAGCTGTACGTCTTAATTTCAGTGCATAGCTGTATGTCTTAATTTCAGTGCACAGCTGTACGTCTTAATTTCAGTGCACAGCTGTATGTCTTAATTTCAGTGCACAGCTGTATGTCTTAATTTCAGTGCACAGCTGTAAGTCTTAATTTCTGCTTATAACGTTGAAGCTGAACTCAATCGTTGTATTAACTAATAAAATGTGTAAGTCATATTTACTACACAGTATCGTACTTGACGTTCAGAGTTCAGATCAACACTTACACTGGGAGATATATGTTTAGTTCTGTAAGGGCAATATATCTTTTATAATTAGAAGAGTTTGCAGAAATCAAAGGGGTAATCAGAATCCGTAAATCGAAGAAGAACAGACAAAACAAAGGTCAAAAGAAAAAGGACAAAAGGACAAACAACGATCTACAAAGCGTACACATAAAGCTAAAGATCGAGTAACACGAACTCCGCTAAAAACCGGGGGCAAACTGTGCCAATAATTATTCACATCTCACCATTATGATTCTGGTGTTGTAAGAAAAAGTCGTAATGTGCAGTTCCTCCTTTGGAAATAGACCCACAGAGTGCTTCTTATATGAGATTTACATTTCAACAATTGTCCTTTTGCTATTTTCAAATACATCTTACAAAGTATATTTGTCACTCAAAAATACAATCGTCAAGAAGGATGTTACAGTCCTGGATACCTTCCTCATATGTATGTGTGAAATTGTTTTATCATCGATGAACAACAAATCACTGCAGATATGTGAAAATCGCCGCCATAGAATCATGTTACCAAGGCTTATAATCCAATGGGTCTTGTCTGAGTTACACTTAATTTTGAATAAGAAAAAATTGAAGAAACCAACAGGGTAATCAAAAATCGTAAATCGAAAAGTAGGAAACAGACAATGCAATAACCAAATGAAAAAGGACAAAAGGACAAACAACGGTCTACAAAACATAACACAGAAATATAAATATCGAGTAACACGAAACCACTAAAAAACCGAAGTTAACTCAGGTGCATCGGAAGGGTAAGTATTGGACAACGGTCGAAAATATATGGAAACTTTATCTTAATACAAAATCACACAATAATCTTCCCATTGCCCCTCAAAAAAAATGTTCTTTCATTGATGCTTCAATAAATTACATTTTAGTCATTTCGTGAAATGATAAATTACTGGGTTATATTTACCTTCTAATCAATGTATGATAGCTATATTATGCTGGTTGGATATCAAATTATTGTGTCCCCAAAGAAACACGCTTTCCTTTCGTAAATCTTTTAAAAGTATAATCACGTATTACGGTATTTCATTTATTCTTTTATTTTAAACCTAATATTCGAAAGTTCCCAGGGGTCTAACTTCTCTGCCGTTAGTTGCACATGAACGATGTCATTCGGTAAATTTAACAACTCAACTGTCAATATGGCGTCTTTAGGTTATATAAGACAGGGTTTTCAAATTATCCCCCTTAGTACTGCACGCCGCCGCTATGTGACATAATTGTTCCGTCACAAGATAGCTTCTGGAAGGTGTTCCGTTTTATGTCCTGAAGATGTAGAAACAGGATCAGCGGAATATATCCCCGCACCGCATGGCCACGCATGCACCAGTAATTAATCATCTACATATACAGATGGAATACTGGAAACCTTAAAGAAGAGAAGACCGCTTTCTTCCTGTATTAGTTTCGTTTTTTTTTTACTTTCATAAGTTTTCGCCCGCCAGGGGTTGTCTTTTTTCACACCCCAGCTTAAGTTGTGGAATTTGGTTTCTTTCTGTCGGCTTTCCGTCCAAAAAATGTTCTGAGCAAACAAATACCTACTTAGTTAGGGAGATATTTTTTTTATTTAAAGCGATTGCCCACTGTAATCGTATTGACTCCTTAGAGGGCATCGTATGTAGTCTATATGGAATCATACAAGAACAGTCTTCATGTTTTTGTTTATCACGGTAATTCAGAAAAAGTTTGTTTCCATTCATTTAATTTACGGCGATTATTTGAACAACCGTTGACGCACACGAATTTTCACCACCTTTTTATATTTTACTTCACTGACCATAATTTAAATAAAAGAAATAATACCCCAAAAAATCGATGTGAAAATAAAAGACAGCTAATGTTTACTATAGATTATTGATGCACGTGTGTTATCTTTCACGACTGTTATGGCCGACGCAGCACGTGACCTCTTAATGGCAGCCCCGTGGTTTTGAGATAAGCTGGTGATAAACCCCGTCTATACCGGTAGTAAGATTTATATATCTGTCACATGATTAATTCGTATGCTTGAAATAGGTGTAAGCAAAAACCAATTAAAAACCAATAAAACGTATAAATAGAAAGAAATGTGGAGGATAGTGGGATAGAAATATCTTGAGGTACTATACGTTCCTCGTGAGGATTAATATTCGAATATTACGGTTATGACTATTGTTGGCGTTTCTCATAGGAATACATATTTAGAATATTATAACAGTGACTGTGTACAATATTCAATGATGGACGTCACCACGGGAATACATACTCAGAGTATTATAACTATGAATGTAGATAATATTTACTGACAGAAGTTCCCATGGTAAATTATATGAAAAATATAATAATAATATTAGATATTGAGGTTCTCGAGGGTTATTTAATAGTAGAATTATTATAACTGTGCATGTAGACAATACTAAATGTTAGAAGCTCACTGAACAATAATCTGACGAGTGTTTTATCCATTCTCCACATAGACTAATATTGAATATGACCACCTACGTTGCGTTTTAACTGAATGTTTTCGAAGAAAACTAATGCTTTTTTTCCTTTCTCTTGTTGAAATGCATGCTTTTTGTGGCTACGACGTTGCTTAATTGCTTTTCAGCTTTATTTATATTTGAATTTCATCCTAAATCTAAGGTTTTCATTTCGCAAAATAGCAACTCCCAATTGTCAATACGTCTTCGCGATTCACAAATTTTTTATATTAGGAGTGAACAACAATACGTGTTGAGAAAGACTTTTATAGAGATTAGCAACACAATATGCATGTAAATATTCTCATCAATTTGATTAAATTTGCAGGATAAATTTGAGCATTACATGAGATATAATGTTTAATACGACTTCTATTTTGCAGCCTTATCGGCGAGAAAACCAAATTGAATAATGAACATATCTTTATTTCAATAAACGTGAAAATGTCAAAGTAACACGACACCCCTTGTGATTCCTAATCTTCTCTTCGTGTATGATCTTTTTGTGGATATTAGAACGGATTGAAAATTTACCATATATATTGCCTTCCATGCATGATATTCCGCCATGCGCTCTACCATTATATGACCCTTGAATGTTTTATTGTATTCCACCATTATTACCGAACATCCATTTATCAGAATCTGTTGTTTTTGTTTAAATCACTGAACTGAGGTACGTTAGTACTACAAATACATTGCTGTATGTTACAATATATACAATGGTAAACCGCATCGGTGGCGTAATGGTTAGCGTGCTCGCCTCGAGTGCGGTATATCGTGGGTTCGAGTCCCGGTCGGTTCAAACCAAAGACTATAAAATTGGTATTTATTGCTTCTCCGCTAAGCACACAGCATTAAGGAGAAAGAGCAGGGACTGGTTAGCAATCAGAATAATGTGTCCCAGTGGAGCGACATCTCATCATCATGTCGTTGAAAATTACTTTGTTCTCGTCATGACATAGCTGAAAAATTGCTGAATTGGCGTTAAACAACAATCACTCACTCACTTATATAATGTTAAATGTTACAGTTTTGATTCCTGACAATTAATGAAACAAAATCTGATGTTATATGATTAAATATAGCAATAAGATAAAGAATGAAACGAACCAAATCAAAATCAAAACAAATTCTAAAATCTAATAGAAAAATTGTAGAAACGGAAACATAAAAATCGACACCCCTAACATATTTATCTGACCGCTCACTTTCCTTGCTCGTTACAGACAAAAATTGGCGTGGTTAAACTATTTGTATGGCCTCAAATCTCTCCTCTCAGTGAAATGGTGCGAGATTTGTATCTTATTAGTATATTGTGGTTAGTGTAACCAGGAAAGTCTTATGTTACAACGAAGACACTATAATCATAGCTAGGTCAGCGTCAATAGTGATGGCCATATTAACCCATCACACTGAAACAGGCTATATCTGGATCCTTGTGCTTAAACATAAAAACGCTTCTTTTCGATACGATTCCTCCTTTTTGAGTTGTTAGCTGGACGGGACATTTATTCGTGTTATGAGTTGGGCTAATATCAGACACGCTACTTGTATATAGAGTTTACTCTGCACCTGTTTTTAATCATGAGCATCAATGTGTTAATAGTGCATCGTCATGTAACAAGCATTATCGACCATATTAATTATATTGTGTGTGTCAATAAAACAGTCCAAATATAGACATTAGCTAACACACTGCCTACTTTAAGCAATCAATCAATTAGCCAAACCAGAGGTTTTTAAGATCATGTATACCTCTCACCTAGTTTTGTAAATTGCTCCAAAATGTTAATTTGAAAATAAATGTTACAGAATATCAAAAGGGCAATCACAAAAGAAAACTATTTTCGCTCGAGCATGATGATATGATGAGTCTTTGTAAAAGGCCTGACCAACATCATTTGTGCCGAGTTACAATAAATGTCAGCTTGAACATGTGAGAGTAAGCAAATAACAAAACATGCCCATATATGTTTTCCAAATTATAATGAAATAAGGAACCTGTATAGAGGACCTCACGTGCATCATTTGAACCAAGTTACACATTCTTTGAAAGTAGCTTTAAGGAAGAAGATTTTCAATTTTTCAGGAACAAGAATTGCTTATGGTGGCCATGTTTTTCCTTATCTTGAGGGAATGGGGATGTTTGCAGAGTAAGTCACATGTATAATCTGTATCAACTAACATATCATTTGTATGTTTTGAAGACTGAAAATATCTTCGGATTCTTCTTACAGATGACAGAATGACGACAAAGGTCAAATGATGGCTCTAGAATAGATAACATGACCCATTTGGTCAGACTAGGTATAAAAACCTGCGGAGTTTACTTCCAACAGTTGACAATTACCTTTAAAATACCGATTTCAATGTTTAAAACATTACATACTCAATATAACTGTTTCATGTGCAGGTGTTAGGGACAACTATTATTTTCGTTAAATAAAGTAATGACGTTATTTGTTGGTAAACAGTACCTTTTGATGTAACGATCCATGTTAAACACCAATCAATCAATCAAGCATTTATAATACCCTATTAATATATAATGGATTGTTTGGTCATGATTTATTCAGAGTTTCTCAAAGACATTTATTAACAGTATGTTCACAAATTTGTCATCAATTCATTTTAACACGCAAAGGATATCAGGATGTCCGTTAACATGAAAGAGAATAAGATCGATGCTCAAGTAAAAAAATAATATGTCCATCAAGGTTTCATTTAAAGAAGTGTTGCTATTAATTCTACACGAGTGCCATCTTACACGAATGATATAGTTTATACTATAATATACCTCTCACACATACAGCTCGTGTAACAAAGAATTGTTGCTATCAATTCTACGAGTACCACCTTAGACGAATAATTTAGTATATACTGTAATATACCTCTCAAAAATACAGCGTGAAATACAAAAAAATAGCATAAGAAAACAAACTGACCTTTCAAAATCTGGAATTTCCGATATTGAGCCAAGATCAGACACTGAGCCAGTGCCAAACTCGTCTAAATAATATGGAGAGGACCGTCGACGCTGACTTCTTGGTGAAACCTGTAAGCACGAATCTGAATTTCTGGGATGTTGGGACTGTTCAAAACGCACCCGTAAGAATTCTTCATCACATACATCAACACATCCAATGGAATGTGGTCTCTGACCTAGTTTAGTACGACGAAGTCTTAAAAGTTGTTGTGAAGTTGGAGAGTTCAATAAATTTTGTTCCGAACATCTCCGAGATAATGATCCCTCCCTGCAACAATCAATCACAATATTGCACTGTGTAGATACATCCCGTTGCCATGGGAATCGAGCTTCAAAACTTTCACCAACAATATCGAACACACTATATACACCTTCATATCCTGAATTGGAACAACAACTATGACAAGATGTTCGCCGTTTATCTGGAAAGGTAGATAATTCCATGTAACAACTGTCAATTGATGAATTACGACTACAATTACTGCCATTTTCATGTTCCTTTATCTCAGTTCCTAATAAATCGACGTCCGTCTCATTTTCATCACATTCTGCCATACTGCTTAGTTCACATGGCGCACTATCAGCTCTCTCTGGCAGTGAATTAGTTGAAAATGATCTCCTTTTCAGAAAAAGATCTCTTTTGCGTTTTGCTGGAGATCGATTTAAGTACGCTGGTTCACATGATGAAATCGAGTGTAGCCCTGGGCCATTTTTATTATTCTGGAAATATGATTTGTCCAAGGAGTGGTATCTTTTCCGTCTCACCGGAATCGTACCAGAGGAGAATCTGTCAAAACGAGAAGTCTGCGAATAACTACTTCCATCCGAATAATCATTAGATTCTGCAATACAAAGATATGAAGAATGAAAATAAATCTACTTATAATAATTGACTTAATTATACATCGCATCCAAGCATCGGCATGTTGGCTATTAGATAAAAACAGCAGCAGTGGAAATAAAACACAGCGTATCGCTATTAGCAAAATGACATATTTAGAAATCGTTAACGATGTCTATTTTCAAAAGAAAAATGGCAGACAATTTATTGTATCGACATAAACGATGAATATTATGATCTTTGTCAAGCAGATCGTATTAAAACCTTGGTAGTGAAATTATCCGGAGACAAATTAAAACGGAAATTAATATTATCAATAATATAGATCGAACAAAGTCTCTCTCGGCGTTTGAATCCAGTCATCATGTGTTCCATACACTGTGAGCCGTTGACTAATATGGAACCTTTAATATCTCCATTTCATTACGATTTAAATGGAAAACATAGAAATGTTTATTCATCGCTAAATAAACAAGTTGTAAAAAAACGGAATGACTAGTTTGGTATAATTACGAGTTGCAGATAACGTGATAACAGTTGATGTGACGTGTAAACAGTTAATGATTCGACGAGTCTTTCCTGTGTTCATCAACTGATTGTTTTTGTATAGAATAATTGCTATTAATAAATGGGTAGGTGTTAATACAAAGCTGTTTATTATCAATCATTGAATATTGATATATTCTTTATTCAAATTGTTTACTTAGAAACAGAAATATGTTAGAAATATATAGTTTGTCAAAAATATAATAGTTATTGTTCAGATTTCTAGTTTAGTGCATTTTTGTATGAAATGATGTAATAAAAAGTGATTTTACAAGACAGATCTTTCAAAAGATTGATTGATTGGTTGATTGATTGGTTGATTATTTAATTGATCGATTAGTGTTTAACGCCAACATTAGCAGTATCAAAAGACTGAAAGTAGCTGAATTTAACGTTAAATGAAATCAGAATTGGTAATGGGATTTTGATTCCAAATACTCCATGTACAGTATCTCAAGGAAGAGTCTAGTCTGGTTTATGAATGATTGTTGTTTAACACCAAGTGATAATTTGTTCAGCTATAACACGATAATATGGCGATGATATCCGCTTTATACTAGACCAATACGTTTATCTGGATATGTATTGTGCAAGCAAACTGAAACAACAATCAGTGGGTAGACATGTACTTCCACTTGGACAAGTTATTCTGATTTTTGGACTTGTTTAATTAACTACGATATATACTGTGTATCCTCAATGCATGAAAACGATGTTCTATTGGCAAGATACATTTGTCTAAATAGTAATTTGTACTCAGTTTTATCGTACTTAAAGAGATATGTACATTTTGGAAAACGTGATTTTGTTTGCTTGTTTTGTTTTATTGATTTTTGGGGGTGTCGGTTAGCCTAGTCAAACTCCTGTGCGCAGCCAGAAAATTGAACATCCTTTATATTTCAGCTGAGAGACCTTGACCTCAATTTGTGCTTTGTTTTTATCAATTTTTGCCCATTTATTCCATGATATATTTTTATTATTACTAAAAATGATTTTCTTATATTTCAGTATAGATAATACATTACCATATGAATAAGTATTTTCTTAAATATTTATCACTAATAAAGTTTCTGATTTCCTACTTTATGATTCTATATAGCTTGTTATAAACCATCTGCTAGTAAATATACGTGAAATATCAAATAGGGAAAACAATACAGGAAAATTACAAACCAATACCATTGAAACGTAAATCAAAACTAATTAAAAAAAAAAAATGATACACTTCAGTAATGTTTATATTTCTGTCATTTTATAAAACCTATGTTTCATTTCGAAATGCCAAAATTTTATCGCTTCCAATAATATCAGGTGATTGGTTAAAAGTTTTGGATAAACAAAAACAAAATTATATTCTTATTAGTTTTTTCAATTATATATATATAATACTACATGGTCACACACATTGATTGCACAGATAATATGGCATAAAAAGTCAAATTCTGAAAATTATTTGCTAAGATATCAAAGGAGTAATCAGAATCGGTATTTCGACGAAAGTGGCCCAATGAAAAAGGACAAAAAAACCACACAATGGTCAATAAAACACTACCCAGAAAACTAAAAATTGCACAAAACGTATCCTACTTTAAAAAAAACCCGGATGAACCTAGGATCTCAGGATGGGTAAGCGGTTCCTCATTCTACTAATGGTACGTATTCGTTAAAACAACACGAACATCATGTGTGATATGAAAATTTTGCATTTTATTGAATTTTGGGTTTTCTACAAATATTGCATAACAATACATCATTTGTGTTATAAAACTGAATAAATGTTATATAAAATAGTAGTATAACATCTTTTACTTTTAAATTTATTGAAACTTTCATCTTCATTATTGTCTGGTTGAATCGAAATATCCGTCCTAAATTTGTGTTATATATGACCTACAAATACTTTACAAGCCTACTATACATATACAATACATCTGTATTTATGATCAAAATATATATGCATCCCAAAAAAAGGGTAATTGCAGAATGCCCATATAATATTTTGTGTTTTTCTAGGCTAGTCATCAAACACACATACCCTTCGATTTTTTTCATATCATATATAAATGCACAAAAAAAAATAGAAAATGTGTTCATGTGTATTTAAATTGCGTTAATGAATAGATTTTGTTTTCTAGTCGGAGAAAACCATAGACCTGCAGCAAGTTACTGACAAACAATATCACATAATGTTGTTTCCAATACACCTCGCCATGAGCGGGATTCGAACTCATAGTTTTAGTGGTTATATGCACTGACTGCAGAGGTAGTTGTAAATCCAACTACCAGATGATCACGAACGTGAATGGCCTTGTTGGGTAATTTATTTAAAACATTTGGACTTTTTTTTTTAGAATAAAATTAAATCGATACAAATTCATGAATGTGTAATTACTGGTTTTTCGTAATACTTGTCGTTTTTAGATCTGTCTATAATTACTTTATTGTTTGTCAACAATTTATAATCTCGTTTGTTTTCTGGCATGTGGTATAATTACTGCATTATTGTTCAATAGATGAGACTTTGCAATAGTAATCTGTAGCGGAAATTGTTCATCAATGCGATATATTGGTAGGTCAGATAGTAGCTGTGTAAAGTGTTTTGCAATATAAAACCTAGTCCAAGAACATAACAAAGTTTATAAAACAATCAATGATTGCAATAGTAATGACTACGCATAACACCATTCTATTTATAATCTCACTACGTATAACACCATTCTATTTATAATCTCACTACGTATAACACCATTCTATTTATAATCTCACTACGTATAACAACACATTTTATTTATTAAGGAATATTTTCAATGTTTGAACAATATAACGATATAAACTGGGTTGGGGTAGCTTACGCTTACTAATCCGCGTAGCGGTTTATGAAAAATGTAAACTTTTCCAAACCAGGTTACACAAGTATAACCTGTTCAAAAATATCAAATATTCCTTATAATTGAATTCTTACAATAACATTTAATGATTCCTCAATTTTAATTAGGATTATTTCGTGGGACTATTTGATTTTGTATGTGGCGAATGAATACGCTGACGACGTTACAATTCAAACCCAGGTTATCGTGTATAACCAATATTACTCCTGGCAGATCAGCCAACAGATTGCAGTATTCAGATCAAATTAAATTATAACCTAATGTTAGCTGCGCATAACAACATTTTATTTATTACCAAATAATGGCTTCGTATAACACCATTCTCTTTATAACCTCATTACATGTAAAACATTCCATTTTCAAGTATAAGCTCTCCAAAAAAGCTTGCAAATCCATTAACCAATAAAGTGTAAAGTAGTATGGATTTCAACTATGTTTTAGATACTTTGTTATGTCGTGTAATTCTGCAATAGATGCATGTGTCAAGTCAGACAATTTATGTAATAACATGAAAAACTAAACCCTCCCAAGAGACAGTTATCACTCACCTTGTTTTCAAATTGACTTCTAAAATCTATAGAATATAGGGGAGTCACAAATAATTGTGAACGTTGGCTAGCAAAAGATCAATTCAGCTCAAATTTTTAAGCAGAAGATTTTGATGTGATGTTTTCCTTAAATCCCTAATCGGTGTAATTTTGCTGGGAAAATACTGAAGATATGTTAAACTACTTAATGCCATGTAGCTGCAGTTACAATTTGAGCTAATTTTGTCTTATAATAAACCAGTGATAGACAATTAAAGAAATTTACTTTTTTTAGTATTGGCCGTCATCTTGAATAGAGGATGGGGCTGTCAGACTCTATTCTATAAAGACCCAAAGACACTCTCAGTATAACTTGGTTTAGTTTAGTTCAGCAATTTTAGTGGAGAAGATATAAATGTGATATTTTATCAAAATATGCCTAATAAGTATAATCGATATACTTATTAGGAAAGGAAAATTTTCATAAACATAAATAGACGATCACCTCTAGCAATAATATGTCCTGGGACATGGACAAAAATTCATAGTTTGGCCTACTTGTTCTACCAGTGGATTGCCTTTTGATATCTTGAACTACAAGAGTAACCTAAAATCTATATTAAATCCAGACAATAAGCTAAGTTAACCTGGGCAATCTCAAATTCGATGTACCACAGCAAAAACCAGAATTAACTAACAAATAGGAATCACAAAAGACAATTTGGTCGTCCTCTACACAGTTACTCCACAGTAGCCGACGAAGAAACTTTATGAGCAATTAAGTCTGACAAGATGATTACCCACACATTTATATTGACTACTTCAAAGCAGTATATGTACGTTAATGGAAGACTAGATACTAAAGGATAACATCCCTTTCTATTAACTCACTGAACCGTCCTGGTCGTAATTGTATGCCAGTTGGATTTACAACTACCGTTGCAATTCGTGCCTATCGTCACTGGGGTTGTGCGTTCGGATCCCACTCAGGCGAGGTGTACTCGATACAACATTATGTAATCACGTCTGTCAGTTACTTGCGACAGATCGGAGGTTTTCTCCGGGCACTCCGATTTCCTCCACCAATAAAACTGATTGCTACGATATAGCTACATTTGTAAAATATTGTTGATAGTGGCGTTAAACATCAAAACCTTACTCCACCCCCTCGATTAACTCAAAACAATGTTCAGGATTAAAAGACTACGTCATAGAAAGTGAGCTGAGCAAACACACACAGACAAAGGAAGGTTTCAATGTCCAAAGATGACGTGTGCTAAACGAGCTTTGATCTGGTACACATTTCTATACATAAATGAATGATTTCCCAAGATATGAGTCTTCAGAAGAAAAATGGTGACATTCCAAGGTGTTCGTTTGAAATGTTGTAAATAATTCCTCAAAATATCATTTTTAGAATAACATGGTGGTTTTCGCACAGTCAAAAATTATTGTTATTCAATAGCTATTATTTTATACAAAGTGTAACTTATTATACCAATACTTAAAATCAAACGTATTAGGGTTTACTACGAATTGGTTACTAACAGTAAGCTGTTAATTGGATAAGCGATAATTTAGCCAGTTTACAATAACAACGTTGGATTACCGTATATATCTTTATTTCTCAATAAACCATTGCAATACATAGGTAGAGAGAATTTATGTGAATTAGATGGATGCCAAGCCTTAATCTTGAAAAGGTTGGATCGCTGTAACGTGGCACTGAATTCCTTCCTCCAATAAAGTAAATAGGATTACCGTCAGTGTCAACTAAAATAGCTTATTGTCAAATGATCGTATTCTTTCATTGGCAGTAACTTGAATTTTTTTTATAAAGTTCGTATCATTGACTTGTAAAACAAGACGAATAAAAACATAGATATCAATGTTAATGCGCACAACACGTTTCTGGAATAACCTTCACCAGGTACGCTCAAAATCTACACAACACGTTTCTGGAATAACCTTCACCAGGTACGCTCAAAATCGGAAAGGTTGGAAGGCCAAATAGTGTAAAGTTTTTGGAGAACAAACGCAACTTGTGCGGCTCACAAAACGATTGTCTTCCCTTCTCTCAATCATTGGTCTTCATTGTATTTTAACTGAAGAATGCGTGTGATTAAAGCGGACATTTACGTTGTGCTTTTTTAATCAACGTCGGTCGTGGAAATCAATTGACAAGAAAACGTAAACAATACCGTGCTTAATTAGTTTCTAATATCGTTGGATTCTCATTCGCCTTAAATTTCATTAATCATTGGTGGTAAAGAGGACTCAGAGGATTAGTGGTTTATGAAATGATTGTTATTTTGACAGCTTTTTAATTAGTTTCGTCGACAAATAAAGGTCTTAATGAGGTTACTCGATGCTAAAATGAACTTTTTGATAAATCTTCCTTCTTTACTAAAGTTCAAAGCAGTTAATAGTTACATCTTAATACCCAATAAAACAGAGGTCACCGTGCTTGTTTTCTTCCTGCATCATAATGGTAGACATAATTTGTACTTTAATATTCATAAATTTAATTTGTTATGGAGAAGACTCCAGAAGTTAGATCAACTTGTGTCTAAATCATTTTTTTTTTCTCAATATTTGGCAAATAAAATATGCTTAAATAAAACAAAATTTGTTGCCAAACAGCATTAATGTTTGTTTTTGTCAATAAAGTGTTTCCTCAAATTTCAATGGCAACGAATTGTGCTACTTTCATAAGCTGGTGTGTTTTCTTACTTCTATGAAACTCAAATTGTGACTAAACTTCTAAAAAGACTCTTCTAAGCTGTTGATGATTAGTTTATACAACAATAATTGCAATTACTTTAGACGACATCTTAACTGCAAATACTCATATTTCTCTTTGTATTTGTATGGGAGATTTTCTTTTATTTATCTTTATTCTCATAATCCAAAATATAATGGTATATTTAAATACACAAATTACATATACAAAAACAAAATGTACAAAAAGTAAGACAGAGGAGCTTTGTAATACACATTTACAAAGCAGACAAGAAAAAAAGACATAAGTAAATAAATAAATAAATATTACACACCTTTCACTACCGTCCATATTACTTTTTTGGATAGTGAGGTTCTTATCATATTTTCGGTCGGGTCATTTTTGTCGTATTTGTAATGATGGTTTGGACTTTAATACCATAATCGCGTGATGACGGAACATTTGTAACGCAAGAGATACCGTTTGCATAAACTACTGAAAACCGACTCTAAGATATAAATGAGTGAGCTGAGTTGTAATAAAAACGTAGATATCTAATGTAGTGCACACGAGGCATTCTGGAATAACCTTCATCGGGTACACTCAAAGTAGAAAGGTTGGAAAGCCAAATAAATTTAATGTTTTGGGTGCAAATAAACCAACGTGTCTAAACGGGATCGCCAAAATCGGGTATGATCATATATGTCTGAGGGAGGAGAACCTTAGTTTTAATAATTACAGTATTACATTATTTAAAAACTGTAAATTTCAACAACAAATACATCTAATAAACCATGTCAGTGTCGAAACACTGCCAACTGGGTGGATGATACCATCGGTGTCTAATAGTCCACCAGCAGAGGTATCAACCCAGTGATCGTAATAAATACGTAGATATCTAATAGTCCACCAGCAGAGGTATCAACCCAGTGATCGTAATAAATACGTAGATATCTAATAGTCCACCAGCAGAGGTATCAACCCAGTGATCGTAATAAATACGTAGCTATCTAATAGTCCACCAGCAGAGGTATCAACCCAGTGATCGTAATAAATACGTAGATATCTAATAGTCCACCAGCAGAGGTATCAACCCAGTGATCGTAATA
>MJUT01054966.1:454032-468034 GCA_002080005.1 Gigantidas platifrons
GACAATATGACCAACGGTAACAGCTCGAACCTCTCATGTGCCAAACCTCAGATAGAAATGTTGACAATATGACCAACGGTAACAGCTCGAACCTCTCATGTGCCAACCCTCAGATAGAAATGTTGACAATATGACCAACGATAACAACTCTAACCTCTGACGTGCCAAACCTCAGACATTAATGGTCATCAATATCAATAAAATCAATCGTAACAATATGACCAACTTATATTCCAAAACCATAAACCCATGCAACTCTAACCATTGATATGTCAAACCACAAACATATATGTCGAAAATAAAACAAACCACAGTAATGGTCGACAATATAACCAGTCTCAACATCACATATCACGAAACACTGATGTGTCAACTCTCAAATAGTCATGGTCGATAATATAACCAGTCTCAACATGATACATGACGAAACACTGATGTGTCAACTCTCAAACAGTAATGTTCGATAATATAACCGGCCATAACAACACCAATCGTTGATTTGACAATTCTCAAACGTTAATTGTCAACAATACAATCATGTGCAACAATAGAAACCACTGATGTGCCAACTCTCAAACACAGAAATGGTCGACAATATAATTAAGAAATAAATCATGGAAGCCAGAATGTGTTGGGAGTTTTAACATGGATTGGCGGATATTAGTATTTTATCCCAAGCCAGAAGCGAGGGATAAAATTTACTAATATCCGCCAATCCATGTTAAAACTCAAAACACATTCTGGCTTCCATGATTTATTTCGATTCTGATATGTCTAAGAGTACAAATACGTAGTATACTTTGATTGGAAGACGGTAATTTATACATACGCTTGCGAAAAATGTCGCACACAATATATGTAACTCGAATAATACTGCGCCCTCTATCTGCATTATTTGGGTCACAATTTATGCTGCCAATGGAAACGTCAGTCACATTCATCGGCGCATGTGCTAATGAGATAATACGAAGAAATAATTCTGTTTTTTTTAACAAAGGGAAAGAGTGAGGTCATGTTAGAATCAGTTACAAAAACACGAACTATTGATCATCAATTTGATGTGCCAAACCGCAAGCTAAAAAAGAGGCAGAGCGGCCGAACATATATAAGCCAATAAAAAAAATATTCAACGTTTCATTTCAACTTGAAGGACAACATAAACGTGGACATTTCAAATTTATGGCAATAAATACTCATAATTTGCTAACTACCAAGAAAGTAGCAATACTGGTCGAAGGCCAATAACCTCCTGCTACATTAACTACAATTGACACTTGTAATGAATTTAATATCAGTTAATCATATACTACCAACAAATTAATGGAATGAAATGACGATATAAGGACAATAAACTCTATATCTACAATATTTAGCTATTTATTTAGAAGATAGACTTTGTAATTCACCAATCAAATCATTAAAGAAACTATTAGAAAATATGGTAGAATTCTTAAAGTGTAATTAGCTTTTAGAACAAATAGAAGAATGAGAAAGGTATCGTTTTATTTCTATGATTTGAATCATATTTATTTGCCAGATTTTTACAGCTGCAGTAATAAATTTAAGTCTTTGTTTTCAAGATTATATGGAAACGAAACCTTGTAATGTTTTGTAATTAAAATCATGGTAAAACGAAGCAACATGGAAATGTATACGCTGTAGAATTGTGCTAAAGGCACTTAACGTTCAAACATGGCAAATTAATGATTGGGAAAGAAAAGTCATATATTTTATCATAATTCCTAAATTGACCACAAAAGACACAAAGTCTAGATTTGAAATTTGAAAGGACACAGTGATGTTGTTAGCCTTATATGAAATAAGATTTTGTATGTTCAGCATATTAGAATTGCTTCTAGCTAATGGTAGAGGTATCTTTACTCATTATCGGACAACAATATTTAGAGACTAGGTTAAGCAGTAAAGTTTGTTGTTCTACAGCTTGTAACTCTACTTGTTTTATAAAACTCTATCCCATCAACGTGTTATTCCCCTTAAATGAAATGGGGCCGTCGTGATCTTATGGTAGTTGGATTTACAACTATCTATGCAATAAGTGTATATCACCACTACCGTTGAGAGTTCGAATCCCACTTACGCGAAGTGTGCTCGATACAACACTATGTGATAAAGTTTATCAGTGACTTGCGGCAGGTCGATGGTTTTCTCAGGGTACTACGGTTTCCTCCACCAATAAAACTGACCACCGCGATATAACTGAAATCTTGTTGAAAGTGGCGTTAAACACCATAACCCGTATTTCTATAAAAGAATCACAATATTAACTATTAACTCTGGAACGGTTGAATCAAAGCCTTCATTCTATGCTGAATTAGGTCACACTTTTACATCTTTACCGCGTTATAGCTGAGTCGATTGTCATTCTGCTTATTATTAAATACCACTAATATATTCAAAAATAGGTCAACTCGTATCAATATCGTTCTTTTGTTATTTTTAAATACATTTTGTATGTCATATCGTTTTCTGAAAAGACATTGTACAATTAAACTACTTCTTTACATTTAAACAAGCCCATAATCATGCCATGATTATTTATATTTGCCACTCTTGGACCGAGGTTAACATAAAGTGTTAACTATATAATCTTAGGTCAAGATCAAATCATAATTGAATGTTTTCAGTAGTAAGTCAATAGGTTAAACACTCCCCTCTTAGTGAAATGACGCGATCATGCAAGTGCTGTTTACATGTGAGTAAAACGCCAACCCTCACATATTTCTGGCCGAACAGCGTTGTTATAAAGAACGCTATAATCTTGAACATTACATAATTTATTTAATTTGCGTGACACAGAAGTTGTCATATGTAAAATATTAGTTCTATACATTTGTTTTATTACTTTTATTTCATTTTCTACTGTCATAGGCTAAAATTAGGGCCCGAGTGGCCCAATGAGTTAGGTAGTTGGATTACCTAGCAACTTATACAAGCCTATCACCAATACGGTGTGGGTTCGCGCCCGGCTTTGTAAATTACAAAAAAGTGCACTCGACTCGAAGCCGCAAGTCATAAAGCTTACCAGTTGCTTGCCCATTGTCGGTGGTTCTCTCCGGGTACTCCGGCTTCTTCCTCCACTAAAACTGGTCGCCATGATATAGCGTAAATATTGCTGAAAGTGGCATTAAACACCAAAAATCAATCAAATCATATATTAAAATTTGCGTGAGTAGGAGTCGATAACTATCGATCTCACAAAGGTCTAGTTCATTCAAGTGGTCTGTAAATGTCTTAAAGAGAGATAAGTGAAATTGTGAATATTTGCTGTTAAACTGCTTTCCGACCCGCAACAAGAAATATATGCCACCATAGGCGGTATTTTTTTGTGGAAAATTGATGAAGGTGTTGATTACTGTCGGTTTCTTAAAGGTTTAGTGTGTCGAAGGGTTTTGAAAAGCTCGAAAAAGGGAGCTATATAGAATAGTGCTGTTTGAACTTTGAGTGCTTGTGGGATAACGACAAATATTTCTGCCACGACAGGCGATAGTTTGGTTTATCCATTGTCTAAGTAGAAGTCAATTACTATCGCTGTTTATAAAGGTTTAGGCTGTCGAAGTGGGCTGTAGATATCGAAAGAGGGAAATACAAAGAATAGTGAATATTTGATGTTCAAAGTTTGTCGGATAGTCACAACGAAATCTGGTGCACTAGCCGTTAACTTTATTTTTAAAAAAGAGTTCATTACTGTAGATTTCAGCAATGTTGATGCCGTAAAAGGGGGATGCCGTGGTCGAAAAGAGGAATGACTTGGAATATTGAATATTTACTCTATAAATATTTGTCAAACTTGGACAATGCATATCTCCTGCTATTGGGGACATTTATTTTGGAGACTAATTGGAAGACTATTTAAACATCGCAGAAAAAATTCTTATAACTATGCGATCATCGCATAAATAAGTATACTTACAACTATTGCGTTCATTTGTATAACATTTAAATGTGCGATTAAAAATTGTATATAAACCTCACAGAATTGATGGGGTGTAAGGAACATGTATAATATATAAAGATAACAATTGCTCTAAGAATAAGTGGCTCCATGAAGTTTTTAAAATTAAAGCTTTGTGTTCAATGATTTCTTTTTCTAATTTAGTTGTTTAATATTCCTGGTTTGTGATTGGACAATGCTGTAATTTTCACGGTATTAATTTCACGGTTGAAATATCATGAGATATTTTTTTAGAATTTTAGCCGAATACAGCTTACATCATCTTTTCAATAATTAGGAGATAACTGTATAGTATTTGAAAATTTCACGGCATCAATTGGAGATTTGATGGTCGCAAATTGAGCTTACTGGCGACGAGTTAGCGGAGCCAGTAAACGGATATTTGCGACCATTAAATCGATAATTGATGCCGTGAAATTTCAAATACAATACATTTGTACAGTTATCTCCATTCTAAGTAATCATGTGTAGGATAGTCATACATACATCATATAATGTATATTTCCGTATTATTGATTGATTGATTGATTTTTGGTGTTTAACGCCACTTTCAGCAATATTTCAGCTATATCATGGCGACCAGTTTTAGTGGAGGAAGAAGCCGGAGTACCCGGAGAGAACCACCGACCATGGGCAAGCAACTGGTAAACTTTATCACTTGCGGTTGCGAGTCGAGTGCACCCTTTTTTGTAATTTACAAAGCCGGGCGCGAACCCACGCCGTATTGGTGATAGGCTTGTATGAGTTGTTAGATCCGGCGACCTAACTCATTGAGCCACCCAGGCCCCCTCCGTATTATTGACAAGATGACATAAGCGGTAATCAACTAAAATTAAAAATTATATTTCATGCTATTTCAATTGGAATAGGTGAAAATTACACCATTAAATCGACAATTGATGCCGTGAAATATTCAAATACAATTCAGTTATCTCCATTCAAATGTAATCATGTGTATTGCTACATTGTTGACAAGATGAAGTAAGCCGCAATCGTCTAAAATATCTCATGAAAAAAACCCGTCGAATTGATACCATGAAAATTACAGCATTGTCAATAGTGAGAAATCCTTTTCTCCCTTTTGAGACAGACCCGTTCCTATTTTTAGCGATGTGAGATTGTCTTATCTTGCACTAGTGCAAGACAAAAAAATCACGTGCGTTTTACCGGCAAATACATGCTGTACAGTTTATGTCAACTGCCCCCAGTTCTCCATGCTTCACCAATAAAACCACGATTCTATTACATAAGTATTTTTAAATTAATGTATGTATACNAATCACAAACCAGGGATATTAAACAACTACATTCGAATGTAGCAATACATATGATTACATTAGAATGGAGATAAATGTATTGCATTTGAACATTTCACGACATCAATTGTCCATTTACTGGTGTAATTTTCACGATATCAATTCCAAGGTTGAAATAGCATGAGATATTATTAGAATTTTAGCAGATTATCGCTTACGTCATCTTGTCAATAATGTGGGAATATCCATCTATCCTACACATGATCACATTGTATTGTATTTCCAAATTTCAAGGCATCAATTTGAGATTTGATGGTCGCAAATTTAGTTTACTGGCGACGCATTAGCCGAGCCAGTAAACGGATATTTGCGACCCTTAAATACATTAAATACAGTTATCTCCTAACTCTACGAATAAAATCCTTACAATAGAACATTAATATATCGAAAAGAAAAGATAAAGTTAGTTATAAGTAACACAGTTTGTCGTCCTTAATCTTCTCTTTTGTGTTGCACATGTTCACATTGTGCCTTTCATCAAATAATAAAATGTTCCATCAGGATTTTTAGTTCGTGACATACGCTACTATACAACCATTGTGTATAGTGGGCCTCATTTTATTCTTTTTTTTTTTAATATTAAGAAATAAAATGAATTTAAGTGAATATAAAAGTTAGGGAAACTGTTTTTGTAGTTTCTTTTGCATGCCTACATCGTGGTCTTGTTTTCGATCAATAGTCATGAAGCTTGAAGATACCAAAAGTGGTAATCCAAGGCCCTAATTCAAAGAAAGTCAGACCAGACAAAGCAGTGACCAAAAAAAAAAGACAGAAAGACACACAATGGATGACAAAACACTACACAGAAAAACTAAAAGATTGAGCAACACGACCTCACTAGAAACCGGGTGTGAACTCAGTCAATTATACAATATTTGTTCGTTTTTGTGTGAAAATTGTTAATGGATATATTTATAAAGTGATACCTTCAATTAGCTATAATATGAAACTCTGGCATCTAATCAACAATCAACATGTCCATATTTAGTTGGAGGTTTTTTTTTTCTCACTAATGAGACAGCACAGTTCCTATTTTTAGCCCTGTGAGATATATAGAATCTAACACCGGCAAAAGTGCAAGAGGGAAATCTCCGACACCCGAGGGTAAGATTTCAATCGTTCGCTGACGAGGTACCCTGTCTTGCACTTTTTGCCGGTGTTTGATTTTATTTCTCACTTTTATCAGCTGTTACCTAATTGTTTTGTTTACATTCCCGATCGAGCGTTTTCCCGCAAATTTTGTTTCCATTGCGGAAGTAAATATTCAATTTATTCATATGCATCCGTGTCTTGGCAGTATTTTGAATGTGTTTCATAATAAAAATACGATGTATTTAATAAATATATGATAAATGTAACTCAACACTACACCTGTGGCTGTGAAAAAATATTTGAATTTGGTCAAAGGGAGGTACGTTAGTTACTAACAAGGGAGAGCACTCTATTATTTATTCAAGTTAAACAAACATTGACTTGAAAGTCATACACCGTGAAACATGAAAGGTGCACGATAGTTGAATTATTAACTAGTAGAATAGTATACATACATTAATCTAAAAATACTTATGTAATAGAATCGTGGTTTTATTGGTGAAGCATGGAGAACTGGGGGCAGTTGACATAAACTGTACAGCATGTATTTGCCGGTAAAACGCACGTGATTTTTTTGTCTTGCACTAGTGCAAGATAAGACAATCTCACATCGCTAAAAATAGGAACTGGTCTGTCTCAATAGTGAGAAATCCTTTTCTCCCTTTTGAGACAGACCCGTTCCTATTTTTAGCGATGTGAGATTGTCTTATCTTGCACTAGTGCAAGACAAAAAAATCACGTGCGTTTTACCGGCAAATACATGCTGTACAGTTTATGTCAACTGCCCCCAGTTCTCCATGCTTCACCAATAAAACCACGATTCTATTACATAAGTATTTTTAGATTAATGTATGTATACTATTCTACTAGTTAATAATTCAACTATCGTGCACCTTTCATGTTTCACGGTGTATGACTTTCAAGTCAATGTTTGTTTACTTTGAGTAAATAATAGAGTGCTCTCCCTTGTTAGTAACTAACGTACCTCCCTTTGACCAAATTCAAATATTTTTGCACAGCCACAGGTGTAGTGTTGAGTTACATTTATCATATATTTATTAAATACATTGTATTTTATTATGAAATACATTTAAAATACTGCCAAGACACGGATGCATATGAATAAATTGAATATTTACTTCAGCAATGGAAACAAAATTTGCGGGAAAACGCTCGATCGGTAATGTAAACAAAACACATAGGTAACAGCTGATAAAAGTGAGAAATAAAATCAAACACCGGCAAAAAGTGTAAGACAGGGAAATCTCCGACACCCTCGGGTAAGATTTCAATCGTTCGCTGACTCGGGTGTCGGAGATTTCCCTGTCTTGCACTTTTGCCGGTGTTAGATTCTATATGTCTCAACCCGTGGATGAGATAAGAATTCCACGCTACTTTTCCCGCAAAAATGTTACGTTTCGCAAAATGTCATTGTATCAATAAAATAGCTTAAATATTTACGTTTTGTGTATTTATCTAGTCAGCCACTTATCAACTTCCCCCGAAAATTAGGTTACAATAGAAACATGCATCCCTTTCATCAAAAACACACAGGCTTACACAAATTAAGGGGAAATAACTCTGTTTACATCGTCTGCTAAAAGTGTATAGCTGTCAAATAAAAATACCCTCTTGTTAAATTAATGAGAAAAAGAATCAAACACCGGTAAGAGGGTAAGACGGAAAAATCTCAGACACCCGCGGGAAAGATTTCTATTGACCTCCAACTCGGCGAGCTTCGTTGGAGACCAGAAATCTTTCCCTTGGGTGTCTGGGATTTTTACGTCTTGCCCTCTTACCGGTGTTAGATCCTTTATTTCTCACACGATTACGCCGTGCCTTATTCTTTTTCCCTTTTTTTTCTTTTTTTTTTTCTTCATTTTTCCATTATTTTTTTTCTTAAGTTTCGATCAAATTTAAACTCAATTATAAAGTACTTGAACCATACGAGCTTGCAATATGCGTAAGTAAAGTGTTGACACATTCATTTCTCTTTTTTTAAGTTTCGATCAAATTTCAACTCAATTATAAGGAACTTGAACTATACAGCTTGCAATACATGTAGGTGTAAGTAAAGTGTTGACACCTGTGGGTTCTAATTTCTAAAAACTGCTTTATCATTTAAACAATCTTTGTGGTACTTAAATTAAAAGGCGACATTATTCCCCCATCACCAATGTTCTGATATCGAGTGTGGAATTTAAACCGACCTTTTGGTCTAATTTCTTAATTCTAGTTTACTGGGTTACGAGATGAAAATGTACCACATCAAAGCATTTTGTTCTTGTTTAGTGTTAATCTTAATGTTTTTTACGTTCAATTACATCTAGAAAAACATATTTTTTATATGATTTAACACAAATACGGGTTGTGTAAATACGCTGGAGACAGTACATTTATAAATTTTATTCTTCAGTAAAAATTATCAAACAGCTATGTTACAGTAAGTGGATTTTTAAATAATAATGTTTATTTAAGATTAATTTATTTTCGTCACCTAGAAAATATATTTAAATGATTATAACTATTGACCACAAGCAAAAGAAAATGGGGTAATATCCATAAATATTTGTATAAATAATTATCCACAATAAAAAAAAATGATTATCATAAAAAAAGATATGTAAAACGTGTATTCAAAAAATCGTCAAGAAAAAATAAATGATTTAAGTTTGAATTGTCAGCATTATATCTGTACTATACCTTTAATAAACACTGAATCTGTATCATAGTCTTCCGAATCCATTGAGGAGAAAAATCCAGCATTCAGTTTCCAACGAATTTTTAATTATTTTGTTTGTGTTTGAAACATAACATTCCCTTCTCATTATCCGACCATATTTATATTTTTATTCTAAACTATCGAAATTCCTTCGTATTTAATTGGTCATTTATTTCACATTAAGAAAGGACATAAATTATAATGTTCGGAAAGTATAAGTCCGATCGATTACATAGTAGTGTAAAAAAATAACAATTCACTTTTTTTTTTCATTTTAGCCAAGAAATAAACAAATTGTAAAATATCTCTAATTTAAAAATGAAGTACCAAGTGGATTTTAAAAAACAACATTATTTTTTATCTCCCACTGTTAAAAAAGTTAAGTTCAATTAAAAGCGTTATTGAAAATCAAATATTTAACATTCGTATTATATCAGAAAAGTAATCTCCCGAAATTTATATAATTATACAGAGTTGATTATCACAATTCTATTATTAGAAGAAAAAAAAACCTGTCATTTTAAAACGTAATAATAACTAATTATAATAAATGTGACATGTTTCCCGTATATTTTGGTTTGCTAGTGTCTAATGGCGAAGTATGGATAAGAAAATAAAAGCTAATATAAGATAATGGTATCTACTCAACATTAAAAAAGCTAAAAGTAATCGTATTCCATAAATTATTTTCCAAAACAGCCACAAAATGACAATGTTCTAGTTCTTCTCTCTCAAGCTATTGATAGACAGGTTGTTTTTTTTGTACATTAAGATGGCTTATTATTCCACAATGGAGATTCATTTCAATTACATATTGTTCAACTGTTTCTGTAAACACCTACAAATGATGAGATACCAGCGTCTTAATCAGTGACAATGCTTGATCAAAAAGATAAAATATTTTTAAAATGTCTCAAATATTTGGTTTATTTACCCCCCAAAAAATACATGTGGCTTTTAGGAAAACATACTTTTGTCGTATTACGTATTGTGTTGTGTTGTGTTGTGTTTTTTGTTTTGTTTTTATTCTTCTTGTGTACCCTACGTTGCCAGTTTCTCTTGAACCGCATCGATGGCGTAATGATTAGCGTGCTCGCATCGAGAGTAGTAGATCGTGGGTTCGAGCCCCGGTCGAGTCAAACCAGAGACTATAAAATTGGTATTTGTTGCTTCTCCGCTAAGCACGCAGAATTAAGGAGAAAGAGCAAAGACTGGTTGGAAATCAGAATAATATGTCCGAGTGGAGGGACATGTCTAACAGCGGATTGTTGTTTCAGTGAGCTAGCACTATAAACATCCAACTCAGCGTGTTGGTCTAGTACAAAGCAGGTCTCATCATCATCTCATTGAACATTAACTTGTTTTCGTCATGATATTGCTGAAAAATTGCTGAATTGACGTAAAACAGCAATCACTCACTCACTCATTCCATTTTTGATTGCCCCTTCGGTATTCTCTAACGTTTATATATATTGATCGTGGTTATCACATTTGTCATACAGAATTGATTTTGTGACAAATTGAACAGTAACATCATGTTTCATCTGCTTTTTTAAGATTTAAAGATCTCCCAGAATAGAAATTAAAACTTGATAATTGATGATTACACCGGATAATTTGATTTTACGATAGAAATTCCTTTAAAGATGCAATGGTTATGTTTGTCTTTCATACAACAAACTGTTTGCCTAGTAATAGTTAACTGTTAAGTAAATGCACATCTTGCATTGATATTGAAGTTTCCCATCATTCGACTTAACGTTATCTTCAAAGCTACATGGAATGGGAATTTCAAATGGTTAGTTCATGTATTTTATGCATCATAGTTGAAAGTAGTTAATAAGATAAATTAATACAGAAAAATGCTTGCAATGGGTATTTCTCAACCAAACTCATAAAGAGAGAGAGAAACTACGTTTTAATATCTTATTAAAGGGTGTAGACCTGGGTTACCCTAAAATTTTCCCATCATTCATTTTTTTTTTAATTTGCATCATGGAATAGCTATGTCTAAATACATTATCTGCCAAAGTTTCAAAAAATATCACCGTGCCGTTTTCTCCATAGCACATCCTAAATATAGCAATTTTGGGGGTATCCTTGACGCCAGATGGTAATACTAGTTTCGGAAGATTCTAATAGATATGCACATTTATTTCTGATTGAAAGGGAATATTTTGGCTTTAATACACTTGAGAGTGTTGTTGTTGAATAGATATGAAATATCTAGCATATCTGAATATCCTGTTTGGAGATAATCACGTGCAAAACAGTGAAAACTGCAAAAAAGGGGGGATGCCCTGAGGACCACCTTGGTATTAAAAATCGGATTAAAAAAAATCCTGTCATTTAATTTCCACCAAAAAATGTCACACTGAAGAATAGACATATAGACATCATTGCACCAAATTTTACAAACTTTTACCGTCAGATTTTTAAAATATTTAGATTTATGTTTTTCATGGATGGCACCCAGAAAATGAAATTGTAGATGAAAGTTAACACACACCCATCTTTTGCTAGTTTCTTTGTTTGTGAGATAAAAATTAACTAGTTACCAATAACAAAAAGCTTTTGAATTCTTATAATTGACACAGTGGATGTCCAAATTACTAAATGACTACATTTGTCTTTTTTATTTTCAGGTCGGCTGGGGAGGGAGAGGGAGAGGGGTGGTTTTAGGGTGACTCTACTTGATTAATTCATAACACAAACACACACAAAAAAAAACAAAAACACAGACAGCCACCCAGCTGTATTGTTATATTCCTTCAAATTATGTGCTCCAGTTGTATTCGTTTGATTCTGGTTATTCTTTAGTTGTCTTAGGAGAAGGGGGCGGCGGTATAAGAGAGGATCAGATATTACAATTTTTTTCCCAAACATAGCTTTCCATTTTTTTTACTACCAAAAAATGAATTTGCTCTATAGTTTCATAATATTAAAGATTCTGGTGTATATATTTAATTTTTTTTACAAACCCTTGAAATTCAAATAGAAAAAGGTTGTCACACAAAATTGTGTTACATTTCTGGCATTTTTGACAACATATTTCGATGAACATTTTTTCTGGAAAGAGATATTTCGATGATATTTTGTGGGCACCGGCATATAATAATAACACACTGCCTGACATTGGCATAAGCAGCAATAAGATATAAAAATGCAAGGAGCACAACTATGGAAAGGTAAAAGAAAAAGGAGGGGTTTTTTTTAACTGGCCATATCCAATGTAAACAATCTTTGTCACCAAGAAGCTTGGAATTGAGGGAGAATTTTCAAACATCTCCAACAAACATACCCCTTCCATAAATTATTTCTATGAAGTGCTGTTTTGGCTTTGTAAACAAAATGGTATAATAGAACAGCCAAATACGTCATGATCATTAGCGCGTGTAAGTCATAATAAATCGGGGATTTTTATACCCTTTTGTTTACAAAGCCAAAACAGCACGTCATATTAGAATATCTTTTTTCATATTGCTTACCAGCTGTTTATTCATTAATGTTGCATATTACAGTAGTAAAATATAATTCAAATATTTTCACCTAGAAAAGACATTTAGCATCCCCAAAGTACTGAAATTTGGTAAATAAATGTTAGAGAATACCGAAGGGGCAATAAGAAATGGACAATCCAGAGAAACTGCCAACATAGGGTAAACATAACGAAGAAAAACGAAACAAAAACACAACACAACACTGTACGCAAACATACACAAATAAGGTAAACAAGACATGAGGTCTCCTACAAACACCTGAGGGTAAAGACGAATTGAACATCTTTTATATGCGGAAATCGTAACGGACATCACAACACGGAACTCAGAACGTAAAGAGACATAACAGGACAACACAAAGATTAACAGATGAGCAACACGGACCACACACAAAAATCGGGGTGAACCCAAGCGTTCGGTAAAGGTAAGCAGTTCTTGCCTCTTATAAGACACCCACCATGTTACTCATAGCACATGTTACATGTCCTAGGATTAGCCAGTGAACGCTTAAATGTACCACCGTATATCAGGTTACCGTTTTTGGTATTCCTACTGTCTCCATGGATCAATTATTGTTACAAGTATTTGAATGTGTCACTCCTTTTGTCAATTTGTCAACATGAGTATAACGATATAGAATAGCAAAGGGGCAATCATGAATGAGCAATCCCGAGACACAGGTAATATCTGGAACAAGACACAGAACAAAGACAAACAAAATCAAAGCAAAACAAAACACAACACTGAAAACTAAACGATTAGTAATACGGACTCAACCATAATCCCTGTATAATTTCTGGATCTACCTCCATCAGAATTCACCCCACACTTACTGTGCTCCACTTAATGACCAACAATTCATTCATTTTGGGGTTGGCATCTCTGTTATCAGAAAAGTGAAATTATTACGTTTTTTTTTTGTCGTATGGTTTTGTTTTTAATCTTCCTCCCTTGACGATTCCAAGGAGAAGGTCAAAGTAAGATACATACTTTTGAGTGTCAGTATCATTATTTACTACAAGCTCATTTGGATGAATGATATGAAGATAATCACCCAATCGGGAATTGTTTAGTATATATATTCATAGTGAGAACAGGGTTATAAGTTTACTCCTAAGTAATGTAATTATTATCAAAACTAAAATTATCCTCCCTCATACACAGATGACCTGATTATGCTTGTTCTGTTTAGGCCTTTTGATTTCATTGCTCCCAAACACAAATTATTTGGTTTTCCAATCTTTCGATTTTGAGCGTACCTGATGAGTGTTATTCCAGAAACGTACCTGATGAGTGTTATTCCAGAAACGTACCTGATGAGTGTTATTCCAGAAACGTACCTGATGAGTGTTATTCCAGAAACGTACCTGATAAGTGTTATTCCAGAAACGTACCTGAT
>MJUT01054966.1:473665-492956 GCA_002080005.1 Gigantidas platifrons
CCCACCACCACCACCCTTTTCCGTGGGACACTCGGGGCTCTCTTTGACTCTATTTTTTTTTATTAAAATCATCATCAACATGCGGAATAAAAAGTCTCATACACATTTTATCCGGTTTTCTTTTATCAATATTCAATGGATTGGTGTGTTCTTCAAAGCGTTAGGCTATACTTGTACAGGAGATCGCCCAATTTATTTTGATTTATGTAAGAATGCCCTCAATTTTGTTGTTTTTGGTCCATTACGTCATGACCCGATTCAGTAGTATGTCCGGCTTCTTCCCTATCATTTTTGCAAATATGGTTTAGACATAAACCAAATGCAAAACGGAATGGTAAACACTCGTGGTCTGGTCTGTGTTCAATAATTTGAGGTAGTGTAAGTTTTGTCTATATTTATGGAATTGTTACCCATCACTGTGTAAGCCTTCCTTTCAAAATTATGTACATGTATAAACAAATGATCATGTGAATACAATGCCCCTTGCATGTAAAATACAACATTCAACAGCTCTAAATTAAGAGTGGTCGTGTATGACCCGCTACAAGGCAAACTTTCAACCTTCCCAATTACATGTTGTATATCCATTTTGTCGCCTGGGGCATGATATGTATTGCTTGTAAGCCTATTATCGTCCAGAATATAACTGAACTACTAAATGCTCAATAAAATCAAAGAAACAAGTGGTTGCAAAGGCAAAAAATGGAAATGCGAATATTCAAACGGCAAAAATTGAAAATCATTGCATCTATATATTTACCTAGACACATGTACATGTAAGTAATACTCACGTAAGCTGTATATCTTAAATCTTCTTCCTTTTCGCGAAGGTCTACATTTTATTGTGACTCTATCTATGTTGGTTAAGTTCTAAGCTTAATGAAAATATTAAATCTACTATGTTTTTCTTCTACCCTTTCCCTAAGACATTTATTGTGACTCTGTATTGGCTAAAGTCACAGGGGCTTGAATCGCTTTCATAGAGGTCACGCGGCCTATATACCCTATATACTAACAAGGGATGTAACGACCAACGTAGCCAAGCCACTACCAGTTCTGTTTCAGGCTTGAAAAAAATATTAAAAAATCACACATTCAAACAATCTTTGTTGACATTTGCTAGCATATTGATTTATCTTTCCGACGAGACATAATTTTTCACAACTGCTTCACTCTAGAAGTCAGAGCACCCCTGCAAACTTGAAACTTTGCTCCAAAATAGGTCACCAACGTTTTGCTATGGCACAGTCAACGGTAAAACTCCAAGAGTAAAGAGCACAATTGCGGACAATATCCGCATAAATCCTGACTGTCGTAAATACCTATGAACGCCTTCGACTCAACTATCACCAGAACAGTTCACATAGTGCAGACGAAAAGCAGTAACTCACGTTTTTCAGTCCGGTATAAATCCTTTCAAATGTTGGAAGCCATTGTTAAAAATACACAGCAGCAAATGAAATCTGTCATCTGATTGGTTAATATTTCTCACGGCAGGGTAAATGTTTTTACTTATTCGTAACATATAAGAAATATTGTAAATGATTTTTAGGTATATTATAATCATATAAAATTACTTCTAAAAGTAACTCTGACTGAAATTTTGTTTAAAGCATATATTTCAAGCGTTATCAGAATGTGGGCGTGTCGTGAGAAATATTAACCAATCAGATGACAGATAATTTTCATTTGCTGCTGTGTATTTTTAACAATGGCTTCCAACATTTGAAAGGATTTATACCGGACTGAAAAACGTGAGTTACTGCTTTTCGTCTGCACTATGTGAACTGTTCTGGTGATAGTCGAGTCGAAGGCGTTCATAGGTATTTACGACAGTCAGGATTTATGCGGATATTGTCCGCAATTGTGCTCTTTACTCTTGTAGTTTTACCGTTGACTGTGCCATAGCAAAACGTTGGTGACCTATTTTGGAGCAAAGTTTCAAGTTTGTAGGGGTGCTCTGACTTCTAGAGTGAAGCAGTTGTGAAAAATTATGTCTCGTCGGAAAGATAAATCAATATGCTAGCGAATGTCAACAAAGATTGTTTGAATGTGTGATTTTTTAATATTTGTTCAAGCCTGAAACAGAACTGGTTGTGGCTTGGCTACGTTGGTCGTTACATCCCTTGTTAGTATATAGGGTATATAGGCCGCGTGACCTCTCATTCTCTATCCAGAGTTGTCGTTCCTGCTACGCTTACACAACATCTCTGTCAACGCTCATTTTACAAGATTCTTGTAAAACTTAGAAACAGTAAAAAAAAATGTACTTAAAATTGTTTTAATTATTGTAAATATCAATAAAGACGAAAATAATTCACTCATTTCAAATCAATTCTCTCTTAAAAATGATTTTACCCCCCACTTCTTGGAGAACTATTTTGCGGAGGTAAAAATTAAAAAGTTAAAAACGATCACAAATCATTTTTAAGAGAGAATTGATTTGAAATGAGTGATTTATTTTCATCTTTATTGATATTTACAATAATTAGAACAATTTTAAGTAAATTTTGTTTACTGTTTCTAAATTTTACAAAAATCTTGTGTAATGGGCGTTGACAGAGATGTTGTGTAGCGTAGCAAGGAACGACAACTCTGGATAGAGAATGGTGACCTCTATGAAAGCGATCCAAGCCCCTGTGGCTAAAGTCTAAGCTTAATGATAATATTAAATCTACTATGTTTTTCTTCTACCCTTTCCATACGACATTTATTGTGACTCTTTATTGGTTAAGTTCTAAGCTTAATGATAATTTTTAATCTACTATGTTTTTCTTCTATCTTTCCCTAAGACATTTATTGTGACTCTGTATTGGTTAAGTTCTAAGCTTAATGATAATATTAAATCTACTATGTTTTTCTTCTACCCTTTCCCTAAGACATTATTGTGACTCTGTATTGGCTAAGTTCTAAGCTTAATGATAATATTAAATCTACTATGTTTTTCTTCTACCCTTTCCCTAAGACATTATTGTGACTCTGTATTGGCTAAGGTCTAAGTTTAATGATGATTTTAAATCTACCATATTTTCTTCTATCCTTTCCATAAGACATTTATTGTGACTCTGTATTGGCTAAGGTCTAAGCTTAATGATAATATTAAATCTACTATGTTTTTCTTCTAACCTTTCCCTAAGACATTTATTGTGACCCTGTATTGGCTAAGGTCTAAGCTTAATGATAATTTTACATCTATCCTGTTTTCTTCTACCCTTTCCCTAAGACATTTTATTGTGACGCTATAGGCCTAAGTTTAAGCTTAATGATAAATAGTGACCATTAATTCTTTGACATTTTTTACCAACACGAGGGTATTGTCTTTACAGACAATCATCGGTCATTTTAGGTCACATTAGTTGGCATGGAATAACCATGTATTGCCATTAGGGAAATAGCATTCCGCGCGTATGTCTTTTTTTTTTCTTTTCTTTTTTTTTAAAGTTATCAGGGTATAACGTTTAAAGGACAAAAATAATGTTTAATTTATCGATTATATCTCTCTCTCTGTTGTGGTCTAACGTTATTTTAGCTTATAAAAGGTAAGTCAATAATGGAGTGACAATACGAATCCCTAGATACCAAATATACATGAGACAGCAAATTTAACATGTTTCATCTTTGAAAAAAAACCTGCTTTAATAATTAATACTCCGTGAATACGCTATTGTTCCATGCATGTCAATCCTAGCGAAATCCATATTTACAAAGTCTGGGTATGGTGATCTTTCCTAGAGATCAACTCGTGCACATGGCTGCTTAACATGTCACTAGATGACGGAAAGTGTTATGTTGTCAGACAGCCTTACCATATACGATAATGTCGTGTTTGGAGAGCGCAATGCTCCTTACACGTTATAGATTGTTTTAAAGTATGCTCATTGTAGCTGATATAAAATGCTAACAAATGTCAAGCAGTTGCTGGTCAGCTAGTGGCCTCGTCGTGCTTCTCATGTTAAAGTTCCGGTGATAAGTAATATTCGGTGATAATTCATGAGTGAGGAGAGAAGGACGGAATAAAGTCTACGACAATGGGAACATATCCGTGGTCAAATTTAATACAGCCGATAATATAGATATTCCATAAAATAAAACCAAGTCATGATGGCGACCACAAAACCTTTGAAGGATAATTTGGCTTGAAATGCTATGATTGTTTCTGAATATGCGTTTAACGATATTCTGAACAATTTGTCTATAATTTTGCATCCTAATTGGTTCCCTTTGATTTTACATTGACGGGTTGAACAAATAAAAACGTAGGAATATAATTTAGTGTGAACGGTACGTTTCTGGAATAACCTTCATCAGGTAGGCTCAAAGTCCAGTTAACCTTCATCTATTATATATAACCTTAAGCCTTAGCAATTTTTGTGAATTAATCCTGCAAATGTCTATGGAGTTGTTTCTTTTTATTTGTTGTTTTGTTTCTGGCGTGATATTTAGTCCTTTTTTCTTTTCTTTAGCATTTAAGTATAATGGTATTTCTTACCGGTTAGAAGTCAGCACTGACATTTACCGTCATAAAACGTTTTAGCATGAGTTTGTACTCGTTCTCGAAAAACAAAAGACCCAATCAGGACACTATCAAAAGAAAACTTTGCTCTGTTTGTACAAAGATATGGAGTACGACATGTATTTATGCTTAAATACTATTAAATTATGTGTCGATACGTTTAGATTAATTTCAATATTACTATTCATATTAAACCAAACATGGCGGTGAAGTGTACTCTTATGATGGAAATTATGTAATTTCTAATTTTAGTTATATGATGTAATCCTTTGTTATATGAAGCATCAAAAGATGAAGTAATATTATAAAATATTCATGACAATTCATCAGATAGTAGTTAGACCTGTCGACAGAAAGTACGCATGATGTTAGAACGTTACATTACATTCATATAGGGGATTTTGTCTTGACATGAAACATTGGTAATTTTATTTCATATTTTGGCATACTTGTAGGTGTCTAAGTTAATAAATATAATTTGTTCATGCCACGATATAGCTAAAATACTGCTAAATAAGGCATTAATCACCAATCAATCAATTCATATTTTCCCAAAATTTAATGTTGAAAACTGTTGGGTCAGATTATTTAATTTTTGCCTCTTTAAGATCAAGATATTTTTTTGAATAAAGATTTGGCGACTGATAAAAAAAACATTGTTTGAATATAAAACATAGCCCAACCACCTAAAATTAAACACGTTTCCCTTAACATATTGACGACTGTTACTATACCATGAATTATATAGTTGATCATACTGAATATTCTCGTGTATCATATTTTCAATGGTTCTCAGTGGACGCAATCTCATGATGGACGTTGTCTATTTATACTATCAGTCTGTCTACTTAAATCTGTCCGAGTGTCGAGGCCGATATAATCGATGCATATTTTGTCAGTGAATCAAGGAAAAAGGGACAGCAGTGTTCATAGGTTTCGTCAAAAAAAAAAAACGTTTATTACATAAACTGACATAGTATATATTGGAAATATTGTTAAAAGTTGTTTTTGAATAATAATCTAATGTTATTTCGATGTATCCGAGTGTTGAGGCCGGTATAATCGATGCCAAATTTCTATCAGTGACTCGTGGAAAAGGAGCGATAGTTTTCATAGGTTTTGTCTAACAATAACTTTAATAACATGATCTGACAAAATATGATGGAAATGTATTTAAAAATTGTTTTTGAATAATAATACTAAATTTGAAACCTTTCTACTACAAAAAAAAATTGATAGATGGATAATATTGATGTTATTTCGATTTTTTTTCTTTTTGTATTGAAAAAAATGATTAGACAAGCTTTAGTTTATGTGAACAAGATAACCCGTCTGTTGACAATCAACTAAGATGAAGGAAAATATAACAAAACGCACAAGAAATAATTATCACATGCACGATAGCCCATTAATATATACTGTAATTTCTCTATACCTTGTCAAATTACGATGGTTTATTGAGAATAAAAGATATATAATTTGTTTTTAAAACTTACCTATTTTGTCCAAATTAAGATTCCTTTTTGTACACAATGCTTAAATATTCTCCACCGAATGAAATTTTATATAATTACATTTATCCACATTGCATGGTTTAATTCCTTGAAAACATTACCGTAATTTCTCTGTAATGTTGGTAATTATATCGGCTTAGTATAACGTATAATAAAGCTACACACAATCTAACCAAATCAGCGCTTAATAAACATGTACAATATGTCTTCTCTCCTCAAAATTATATATTGACAAATTTTAACATTCGAGCGTAGGTAATAGAAGAATTATCAAAAGTCACGTTCCAAAGCATCAATCTGCAATGGATAAATAATCTACAAAAGAATTGTAATGTCTTTTAATCGAATGTATATATATAGTGTCATGTTTAACATCGATTTTGTGACCCAGCAAATTATATTGATACTGTGACTCCGTACGTAGTTTACAAAGCAAATTATTTTTATTTCATACAATGGTATATGCAATTATACTTTACGTGAACTCATGACCAATATATTGCATTAATAATAACAACCTTTATATCTATTTGTGCAGTGCACTATATAATTTCCTTTTGGCAAAAAAAAAATAATGCTATAAAATAACATTGATAGTTGAAAGTGAGCTACATTAAACAAACCAGTTTATTACCGCGGGGGAAAGAATACTTTTCAGAATATAATTTTCCACAAAAAGGCAACAGATATTAGCTCTGTTTCAATAGAATAAAGAATTTCAGTACACTTGGTATGTTTCCTCAAATTCTGTTTAAATCTTTTTTTTTTTAATTTTTTTCTTATTGATTTGATCAAGTAGGTTTTAAATTATGCATTGAGTATGACAATATCTTGTTATATGTTACAACATCATGGTGTCTATTTCCACATGATAGATACTACTATTTAGAGATAACTGTGTATCAATATTGTTTTCTATGTAGCTAGCCAATAGACATTTGCCATTTGTGGTAGGAATGCTTCAACGCCATTCTCAACCTCGGTTGCAGTTTATGATTTCAAATGCCAATATAGTTGATTTCGTATGGAACTTGGGTTTGTAATAATAACATGGTCAAAGACAGATTTAAGCAGTTTTCAAGTTGTTGAGTACATTTTTTGTATTTAAATCATCCTTAATTAAAGGTTTCCATCATCTCCCATTTTGTTGTGGGGATCAAAATACCATCATCTTATATCTTTTCATTCTCACATTTTGTATTTTGAATCATTCTGAATAATTGTACCAGTAAATTGATGTATTAGCATGCTTCATATATTATTGTAGCGTATGCCTTGGAGAAGTCTTCATAAGAAGAGTTTGAAGATACCAAAGGTGTAATCAGAATCCGTAAATCGGAGAACAGACAACACAATGGCCGCAAAGAAAAAGTACTAAAAGACAAACATCGATCAACAGAACATACATGTAAACTAAAGATCGAGTAAGACTTTACTTGTGTCTAATCCTGTCCTACATGTGTATCTGATTTAGGGGCTGATCGTTTCTCTCTTAGGGAGTAATGCGTTTATCATTCCCCAGAGCCTGACATTTATTTTCCGCACGAACAGAAATCATATAATTTCTTTTCGGGACATGAAAATATTCAAAAGGAAAATGCCAAATTTTAACACAATTTCTGGTTCAGATTATTAATTTTTGTACCTATAAGGCCAATTTATTTTTATTCATTAAAATATGGAGATCATAGACCCCTCCTCCCCATCTCCCAAAAAGGTTAAATGGTAATTCACTTATTGTTGATAAATTATTCTCAATATGAACATAACTGTAAAACTGCTCTAATCGTGTTCAATAACAATCCAATCAACACTGGCGGTTGGCCGATGCCCGTAACTGCAGTTACGGTCAGCCCAACATGGTGGACGATGATTCTGGTAAAATCTAATTCATTGATTTGCTAATAGGAGATAGTCTGAATTGAATAATCAAGTATTTCCCATCAATAAGAGTCATATCCAATAATTTATAATGACCATGGACATGTCTTAAACCTATTGGGGTTTTTTTAATTCGCATTTCTCAAATCTCTTATGATGCGGGTAACTCATGTTTAAAAAAAAACACGGCTGTCCGTAACTGAAAACTATACTGCCCGTAACTGAAAGACAATATTATTGCTGCGTGGTTTGTATGTCGGTGTTATAATCCAATTATTTGAACAAGTAGCCCTTTTGGTCGACGAAAATACGATATTTAAGTATTTTAAGTCTTTGCCTGAAGATAAATCGTAAAAGAATATAAAAATTAATATAATTAAATCGATTTCTGTATTGCAAATAAATGTTTTTTAAACCTGGAGAAGCTTGTTGTTTACATTATTATCATCTGTGTAATATTTAATCGATATATTACGTATTTTACTGTATAGCTGTCATGGGAGACAAGATGATGAGCACAGATGACACCATTCTTTTGGTAAGTATTTTACTTGCAAAAATGACGGAACTGGGAATCTTTCTCCCCGTTTATTTTTTTTTTAAAGTCGATTTGTACACAAATTATTTTCATGGGCCCAGTTGCTCGAACGTTAATACGAATTTTGACACTGAATATTTCCAAATAACTTGTTTTGCTGTCCGGCAGTTTGTATGTATATTAATATCATGTCCATAACCCACAATGTCCACGCATAATTTTGTGGTTATTCTGTTTCTATATAGTTGGTAAAACATAGAAATTATATAGCAACATAGTATTTTCATAAGTAATAGTGATGTGAGTTTTTGCACAAATAAAAACTTTATCATATGGCAAAACCGACAAAAAAAAACGTCGATAAAAAATCTCCAGCTGAAAAAGTTCAAAACTCCAACTGTGACTTGACAAGTCTATTCACATGTATGCTTAACTGTAATTGTGAGGAACCAATCAAAACCTTAGTATTTGCTTGTTGCCATGGAAGTTGATAAAATTCTCAAGTTGAGTAAAATATTTTTACTTAGAAAGTTTTATAGCGAAAGGCCACTCATTATAAAAATGTAATAGTTTGTTTCCAAACTGATGAAATCAGAGAATCGAAAATGAAAAAAATAAATGGTGAATATGTTAAATATTTTAAGAGGGCAGACAGGCTTTATTTACACCAATAAAATGAATATGGCTAAAATAAGCATGAATGTAGAATGGCTATACATTTACTGATAATTAGTTTAATGGCTTTTTGACATCGGTTATAATTATCAACAATAATGTTTAATATCGATATTTTTCATTCCATAAGGATGTTTCACTGAACAGTATACGTGGTAAATTTACTTCGGTTTTTCATGCTAAATGATGATTTGAGTTCTGAATGGTCCTTCTATAAATAGAATAAACGAATTTATGTCAAACTTTTTCGAAATACAGCCATTTGTAGTTCATTGTTACGGAGATTCTGAAGTAGTGAAGTGCATAAAAATATCGAAATATAGATTAATATATGAGCCTTTTCATATATGTTGTTTATCATCCAGAGAACCACGAGTGGCACCCGTCACACTTGTAAGTGTAAAAGTTACTTATGCATGATTCATATAACTCAAGTTTTCGTAGAAGAGAAATTCGATCTCGTTTTAAAAACTCAAATCAACAAATAAAGTATTAACATTTTGTTCATTATTAGTTTTCATTACTGTTACAATGTGAATTTTTAATATGTTCATTATTTGCTTTTAATTTTGTTTTGTTTTGTTTTGTTTTTCTTTATCATGTTTATAATACTCATTTTCATAATGGCAAGAAATCCATTTTACTCCAGATATTCATTTAAATATCGAATATTATCAGTTAAATAATTTGAAATTTTCTGTGTTAATATTTCCGTATTATTGGAAACAAATATTTATGGAATTTCGTAACAATTTTATTATAAAAGTTAAATTAAACTATGCAAAATATATATTTATTCTAACAAAAAAGATATTTTGCTTATTTCTTCAAAAGTAAGAAATTTAGAGACCGTTATAACCGAAACTAAAACGGCACAAAATGTATTGGAAAATAGCTGTCAAGCTATGAGTGATTTATTTGATGATGTTAAAAAACGATGCATTGATAACAGTCGGTCTGTAAATGAGCTTGATAAAGAAAATATAAGCATATGCACACATATAAGATCTCTTGAAGATGAACTTAAAGAATTCAGACAGGAGAGAGATGAAATGCGAGAAACGATTATTGACCTAAGATGTCGTTCTATGAAAAACAATTTGATATTTACGGGCCTAACTGAATCGCAGCATGAGAACACAGAAGCGAAATTGAGAGATTTTTTACGTTGCGAACTCGGTATTGAATACCATATTGAGTTTGGAAACGTCCACCGTTTTGGTCATCGTCAACATCAACGTCGACACGGTCAAGCGAAGCACCGTCCTATAATAGCACGCTTTCTGTATTATAGCGATTTAGCATACATTCTCCAGAATGTCAAGCTTCTCAAAGGCAAGCCGTATGGTATTAACTAACAGTTCCCAGCCGAAATTGAAAGTCGGAGAAGATCTTTGTACCCTGTGATGAAGGAGGCAAAAGACAGAGGTAAAATGGTTAAAATGGTACGCGATAAACTTTATATAAACAATACAGAATACTGTCCCGTTGGTGTACAGCAAAACCAGAGTGGTGAAACCATGGACTTTAGAAGTGCTGTAAATTCTACTCCCACAGAGCCTCGACAACAACGTGATCGTCAACCCGTGAAACGCCCACGCATTGCATCGACACCTGATAGAACTCATTAGGATCACCTAGGAGGACAAAATTTTCATTCAGTTAATGAAAACTATAAAAAGTGTTCACCTGTTAATGTTTGTAGAAATAGATTCAATTCTGATAACTTTTGTGAATTTGATAGAGACTGTTTATTAAACTTGAATAAGACATTTAATGTTTTAACTTTAAACTGTTGTGGTATTAGAACAAAACTGAATTATCCAGAATTTCATGAACTAGTAAATGATTTTGACGTATTGTGTTTAGTAGAGACAAAAACTGATGATTTAGATGACATTAGTATTCCAGGTTTTATTACGAAATTTAAAAACAGAAAAGCATTTGCAAATAGAAAATCGGGGGGTATTATGCTGGCCTTTAAAAACAAATTTGTAAAATATATTAATCCTTTGAATACTGAATGTTCATTTGTTTTTTGGTTCAAAATTTCGAAAGAATTAATTGGGTTAGATGAAGATGTAATTTTTTGGAATCGTTTACATACCTCCGGAATATATAGTTTACTCGTCCATTGATGCTTTTAGTGAAATAGAAAACGAATATTTAACTTTACAGAGAAATTATAAATATATTGTTCTTAATGGTGATTTTAACGGAAGAACAGAAAATGAACCAGATTATATATTTATTGAAGAAAATTTGTGTAATATTGATTTACATGAATTATTTAATGTAAATAGAGTAAATATATTAGAAGAATTAAACATTCCTGTAAATAGAACTAGTCAAGATATTGTTAAAAATCAGTATGGAAACAGATTATTAGAACTATGTAAATGTAATGACTTATTTATTGTTAATGGTCGTATTGGAGGAGACAAAACTATTGGTAAACTCACTTGTAAAAATAGTAGTATTGTTGATTATGTAATTTCTTCAGTTGATTTTTTAAAATATATTGTTGATATGGATGTATTAGAATTCAGTAAACATTATTCAGATGTACACTCACCGATATCTCTTTCGATAAAATTCAAACCACTAGCTGAACCATGTGAACCCGGTGTACATGAAGATGAAAATACAGTAAACAGTACAGAGAAACCACGAAAGTGGAACGATTCACTTAAACTAGATTTTATTAAATAATTTAAATATAAAGACTATACACGATCTGGAAACACAGTTAGATAATTTAGACAAGGAAAATATAACACAACATGAAATTGATAGCTGTGTTAATAAATTAGGAAACATTTTTTTGTCCACTGCAAAAGAAACTTTTGGTACAAGATACACGGTTGTAAGAAAAAAGAAGAAAAACGTGTGTATTTCTTCTAAGCCTTGGTTTAGTATCGACTGTAAAATTGCACGTAAACAATATAGAAAATTGAAAAGACGTTGCAAAATAGATCCGTCGATAGAAACCTAGGAAGATATGAAGAGAGCCGAAAAAGAATACAAGACAAAAATGGAAGCTAACATGAAAATGCATAGAAAAGAGATGTCAAGGAAAATAAAAAAATCTAAGATCAAATAATAGCAAGGAATATTGGAATATTTAACGACAAGGTACTAATAAAAAACAACCAAATATATCGATTGATTCACTTTTTGAGTATTTTAGAAATATTAATAAAGCTCCAGAGACAAATGATGAAGATGAAATTAACCTACCAGATATTGATAACAATCTGATAAATAATCTAAATAATGAAATAAATGGTGAAATCACAAGTGAAGAAATTCTTTCTTGCGTCAAAAATTTGAAAAATGATAAAACCAGTGGTGATGATTTTATAGTAAATGAATATATTAAATCTTCTATTGACATTATTTTACCAGTCTATATAAAAATGTTTAATTGTATATGTTATTCAGGAATTGTCCCTGATAGTTGGTTACTAGGAAATATTAAACCTATTTATAAAAACAAAGGCGATCCTTTGAATCCAAAAAACTTTCGCCCTATTACCATTTTGAGTTGTTTTGGCAAACTTTTTACATCAATTCTTTTAAAGAGATTAAATCATTACTCTGAGCAATTTTCTGTTTTAAACGAAAGTCAGTGTGGTTTCAGAAAAGGATATTCCACGGTAGACAATATTTTTGTTTTACATTCTTTCTTCGAACTTATAAAATTAAAACAGAAAAAGCTTTTTGCTACATTTGTTGATTTTGAAAAAGCTTTTGATACGGTATGGCGTGATGCCATATGGTCTAAGTTATTAATTAATAATATAAAAGGTAAAATGTACAATGTAATTTATAATATGTATCAGAACATTAAATCTAGAATTGTCTATAATGGTAAAGTATCGACTTATTTCGATTGTAATAATGGTGTTCGTCAAGGAGAAAATCCCTTTCTCTTTTCGTTATATTTGAATGATTTAGAAAAATATTTGGATGAAAAAATGCAATCGGTTTAATTTCTTTAACAGAAGATCTAGAACAAGAACTAGACACTTACTTGAAGCTTTTTATTTTATTATATGCTGACGACACAGTAATTTTAGCTGAAAGCAGTGAAGATATGCAAAACCAAATAAATTATTTCTATGATTTCTGTAAGAAATGGAGACTAAAAGTGAACATAGAAAAGTCTAAAGTTCTGGTTTTTTCGAATGGTCGCCTACCAAATAACATTAAATTTAACTATAGCGACAAAGAGTTGGAAATTGTTGCACATTTTTCTTATCTTGGGATAGTATTTTCAAAAACCGGATCATTTAATATAGCAAAAAAAGAACTCGTAAATAAAGGTATTAAGGGCATGTATGAAGTATTAAGAAAAGGAAGAATACATAATTTATCAATTAAATGCCAGTTAGATTTGTTTGATAAAATTGTAAAACCTATTTTATTGTATGGATGTGAAATTTGGGGGTTTGGTAAAAACGATATTATCGAGAGGGTCCATTTAAAATTTTGTAAACTTTTATTACGTCTAAAAGTATCGACACCTAATTTTATGGTATATTGAGAATTGGGTAGATATCCACTAGAAATCGATATTAAAGTAAGAATGATTTCATATTGGTGTAAACTTATACAAGGGAAACAGTCAAAATTATCTACAATTGCATACAAACTGTTATGTGTTAAAAATGTTCAAAATTGTAAAATTTCTGCCTGGATAAATCACATTCATAAAATCTTAAATGACAGTGGAATGTCGTATATATGGACTTCGCAAAATTGTGTATTTAAAAAATTGTTAAAATTAGTAATTAAAAACAATTTAATTGATCAGTTTAAGCAAATTTGGAACTCATCCATCGAAACATCTTCAAAGGGGGGTAATTATAAATTGTTTAAAGGGGAATTACTTAGACATTTTAGAAGATAAGGACAAATTTACATTGTGTAGATTTAGAACTACGAACCACAGACTACCAGTAGAAGTGGGGAGATGGAACAAAATTATTAGAGAAAACAGGTTCTGTCATATATGTTCAAGAAGAGAATTGGGAGACGAGTACCACTATATTTTTGAATGTTCTGAATTTATTAATGAAAGAAAACTTTATTTTGATTTTGTCCATATAAATAGACATAATATCATTAAATATAATACCCTGATGTCTTCTAAGTCTATATATACTTTAAGTAAACTCTGTAAATTTATCAGAATAGTAAATAAGAGGATATGTCCTCTAGGTTGATCCACTTCTTTTCACAATTCAATATTTGTTTAATTATGTATTACATTTATTTATTTCTAATGTATATTGTGTAAATTGTACATGTCATCTCTGTACCTCTGTAAATTGGTTATGAGAAATAAAGATATATATATATAAGACAAAGTTTCTTTCATATATGTTTTCAAAAATAAGCTTAATTTTATATGTACTGTTCCTTATAAATTGCATATTTAATTTTATAATCAACTTCGTGACGTAAATCACTGATTAAATGTTTCAGTATCTTAACTTTTATTTTTGCAGGTGTTGCTGCTACCGAGGGTTCGATTATAATAGTTTCCCGGAGAGTACCCCGAGCGGATCGCCAGGTAAGACTTGTATAGGTATCCCGTTTGATATAACTCAATATTTTCTTTTATAGAATTAAAATAATAATTTCTTCAGAAGTATTAGAATTCGTTGTAACATATGCACCCACCTTCAATTTGAGCTGAAGTTAAAAGTGCCGTTGGATTTTCTATAAATTTCCTTTTACTTAGATATATGAATATGTCTGTTCAATGTTAATAATTACACCAAATACATGATAAATTGATGCATCAGTTTTGATTTACTCTCATAATTTGAATGTTTGACCTTTTGATTCTTGCTTAGCGTAATATTTTTCAAACATTTCAGCCAAGCATATCTGTGATAGCTGTGGGAAGAGATACAGGTCAAGACAAGGGTACACAGTCCATCTTAAGAGGGAACATGGGAGTCCGAGTTTCACTTGCACCCAGTGCGACAAGAAGTTTGTTTCTAGGACTCTGTACAGGGCACATGGCTTGAAGCACCTGAAGGTAAACTTTCATGCTAAAGTTTTCTACTTAGGTTGATTTCTCAACAACTACAAATTGGAAGTCATTGATATTTGGTATGGAGGTTGGTCTAGGGTAGTACATCCAGTCTGCCATATGGCATTTGACCTTGACCTCATTTTCATGTTTGAGTGGACATACTAAGTTTTTATGATAAGGTTGAATTGGCAAGTTGATGAGTATCAGTCTATTGATTCATCTTGATGAGTATAGGTCAGTCAGGCATGTTTCACATGTCCTTGACCTCATTTACATGGTCGAGTGGACATGTTAAAGTTTTTTGCTTAGGTGCATTTCTCAATAACTACAAATGGGACGTCATTAATATTTGGTATTGGGGTTGGTATAGGGTAGTACATGTCAGTCTGCCATATGGGATTTTACCTTGACCTCATTTTCATGGTTGTTTGAACATAAAAACTCTTTTCTAATTTGATTGATTTATCTGTAACTTTATATATTAAATTACTTTTATAATAATGTATCTTCGATGTAGTAATTGTTTCATTTGTTGCATGTATGCCGGTCTGTATGTATGTCTTTTTTGGACGCCATAAACTGCTCTCCACTACACTTCCTATAGCCTAATACATGGAGTTGCACGGTCTTTATAATAAATACATGTACTATCCAGATTTCAATCACAAGTTTATTAATATTAGTTTAAACTATTAAGATATTGATTCAGTATTGATTCGAAGTACCGAGATTGTAAATCTCCATTTTCATACAGGAAGAAAAAAATGTTTAATCAAACGCAGTATACATGTTCTCTATTTTGTTTTTCGATGGAAAAGGAATACAAATGTGACAGTTGCAACTCTAGGTACACTCACAAGAAGGACTTAAAAGCACATTTCGCAGCAGTCCATGAGAACAAAGAATATACATGTGAGAAATGTGACAAGGTTTTTAAATATGAGAAAAATTTGAGGCGACACGTTGAAACAGATCATGACATGAAACGTTTTTACTGTCCTCTATGTTGAACAGTATTCAAGTATAAGTGCAATTTGACCAGGCACCAGAGATCTGTGCATAAGTCATGTATGTCAGTCGGGAAGCCAACGTCAACTTTCGTACCTCCTCCCATAAGGCTAAAAACATTTACGCAAGGGCAGATAATAATAACCCACCAGGTGTCGCCCATAATCGTAATGTCGTAACGACGTTTGTTTACCATGACGATGACGGAATAAACCTTATATGACAGATAAATATAAATAAATACATTCCAAAAAAGCGTGAATTATCATGGTTAAATATATAACTTGCAGAAAAAACCAAAAAAGTGTTTATTAGACATAATATCGATATATACAACAAGGTATTTTCCGAGGTATTTGTTTTTGTTGTTATAGCTAAGAATATATGGCGGGAAATTTTCGAGGCTAAAAATAACTGACACAAACGCATCCCATTGGTTGTCAATAAAAACTATAGTCAAAAATAGGTTTACCCATCATTCAAATGTGTAACTAAATATAAAAATAGCCATCATTCCGCCTTCAATTTGCAAAACGAGGTTTGTAACTTAGGACGCTGTCAGCCGCCAATTTTGATAAAGAAGACGCTGAACAAAGTTTCCTGTGATGTTGAATAATTGAATAAATAAAAATAAGAATGTATTATAAGTCTTACAGTTTTCAATGAAGACTGGTTTGTAATATATTATAATAATAATATTTTTATTACCAAATTAATGGGCCCATAAAGGGCAAAAAAATAACATACAATGATTACAATGATTGGACTTGGAGGCATCATAGCATGCAAAAAAAAAGAAAAAAAAGCTATATTATGACTATGCAACACAGTCAGGTCAGAGCCAATTCAATAACAATCAATAAACCATACACATTATAATAATAATAATAAATCAATGCAACAATGACCAATGATAATGCATTATCTAGTTTGATCTGAAATAATTACCAAAATATTCAGCTAGCCCAATAAAAGACTTCACCTTCTGATTTCTAAACATTTACTTATATGTGAACCAAGTTCCTTTAAAACAGTTAAGTTTTCATTGGTTAAAAGCCAAATAAATTTAGAAGAATTATTTAAAGAGGAAAAGTTGAACAGTGACTTTCAACTTTTTCAATAAAATCATGTCTCAAAGTATTATATAGACTGAGCGCACGTTACTGCGACGCCGTTTAAATAACCTTAGTTTCCGATTTAATGTGATTGTTATTAGTTTTTATGATGACATATCTACATAATCTTTATATCATAATAAACCGTAGGATATGAGAAATAATTTTCCGACAATATTTATGAAATATATTGATATTTATTCTGTCGTATCCCACCACGGAACCCCCCTTCCGTATTAAAAACGTCCCGTCAGATGTAACATTTCTGTTACAAATTGATAAGATTTTCGGGCATTTCACGAAAACGCATGCACGGAAATCGCACCAAATCTGCTAAGAAAGTAAACGTCAAGATTCTTCCAACGTAATGTCTCGATGGCCGTTTTCTGTTAAGGTTTTTTGTTTTTATCCGCATGTATTTAAGTCCATTCAATGTGTCAGATACTGAACTGCAATGCTGATCACCAACTTTAAAGGATTTTCCCGATAAATTTAGGTGAAGTTGAGTAAATATTTGTGCACTGTTATGTAGATCTATATTGTAAGAAATAATACAAGAAATTTTGAAGATTACTTTTGAAAGATAAAGAAATATTGACCGAAATACGCAGTCTGAATGAATGTCCACTTCTTAATTTTACTAAAAAAAACAACGTCGCTTGGAATTTTAACGATTTATAACGCAGCACACAAATAAATCATCGACATTTGTATGTGCCAAGCAGTTAGTTCTATTCAAAGGCTACCATTAATACCAATCATGAGTATATTAAAATTAAAATAAACACGAACAGAATAAAATGCCAAGTCTGAATGTCCACTTCATCAATTTCGACGTCAAATGCGTTTTCAAGACTTTTGTGAATTTTGCGCCTGTTAGCGTCGAAAACGTAAATAGTTTTTCCGTTGCTTGTACCAGGAATCTGATCACATTTGTCAATTAAAAGAAGAAAACTTGGAAAATCAAATACCGGAACCACACTACCTTTAGATCTAAAAATGACAACATTTTAATGTTCTTTTTAAATACCGAAAATACGACAAACTTTCTATTTAAAACCAAAAGATAACATTATTTCGACTATCTCACGGAAAATTTTAATGTATTAAAATACTTATATATATGTGATTCGGTTGTTAAAGTGGTTCCTACTTTTTACAAAAAATTATCACTTAAGTTCCACTTGTGAAGCAGGTACAACATTTGGTTTAAAGCGTCACAACGTTGAAAACGTCGCTTTTTAGCGTTACGTTACGTTACGCAACATCTTGCGTTCAGTCATAAAGGACACTCTAAAAGGAAATGTTGTTCATTTTCTATCTTTTCTAAAGAACAATATTGACATAAACGTTCAGATCTGTCCAGTCTATTTTGATTGTATCGAGCCTTTTCAATTCTCAGAGAATGAGTGCTGATTCTCAACTTGCATAAAGACTGGCGGGTTTTTAAATCATTTATCTCAGTGTATTTTTAAGAGAAAAATAAGTATCAAGCTTACTGTTGTTACCATTCAAAATATCTTGTTTATTTTTATTCCAGAAACTCATAAAACTGTCACATAATTTATCTTTAGCGAAATTATATAAAGTACCAAGTTTTGAGTTTAGAACATGAATATTCATACAGGTTTGAAAATTAATATAAAATATGTTTTTTTTCTTCTAAAAAAATTCATGAATTAAAAAAATTGGTCAGCATTCCAATTATTTAAAAGTACATCATCAAACAAATGCAGGCCCTTTGGGTATAATTGTGGACAGGATATCTCCTCTAACTGATACATTCATTTAATTCAGAAAGTTTCAGATGCTCCTGAATTTTGTTTGTAAAAAGAAATTTAACATTTCTGTATTGTATTTGTAAGAAATGCAAAATTAAGTTCAAACTTTGTATTCTATGTCCACCAGAGGCGTAGCTGCATATACGTTTGTCACGCCATGGCGTGCACATCATCAGGTTATAAAAAATTAGGATATTATAATAGGATTTTATAA
>MJUT01054966.1:496192-517597 GCA_002080005.1 Gigantidas platifrons
ATGTTTGTGCACTATATAAATAAAAACTGAAGTGATGCAATAAATTTCTATTTATCCATAGACATATTCCGTATATTTTAATTGATTTCAAGCGTACGTATTTATTGTAAACCGACGTATTTTAACCGAAGGGTTGAACGTAATTTTTCATCAAAAATGACGCGAAGTCACGTGACTTTGTTTTTAGATGGAACTCTCCTGCGTCACTGGCTTCCCGACTGTGTAACTTGAATTTTTTGTCATTTAAAAATAGATATCAAAATATATATATTTTGCTTTGTTTTGTAATTTTCATTTTGCCTTGGATTGGATTGAATGTCAGTTCCTCAGCACTTGAACATTATATTTCCATTTTGTATATAAACCGAATCATTGTTGGGCTATTCTTGATACAAACTTTGGTGAGATTGCAATTGTATCTGTCTCTCTTTCTCACAAGTGAGGTTAGACATCCTTCAGTAGATTCATTTTTTACAACCAGACAGACACACCGAATTTGACTCCTTACCGGACTTTCCACTTGCAGTGTGCGGGTGCCACACGTGGAGCAGATCATGCTTACACTTCCGGAGCACCTGATGATACCCTTGGTTTTTGTGGAGGTTCGCACTTGTGGTAACCGAGATTGCTCGGAATTTAATGTCTACATGTCAATTAATAAGTTACAAGAATTATCGGCAAGTTACGGGTATCATCCGCCAGTTACGGGCATCTTATGCCAGTTACGGGTATCATATGCCAGTTACGGGCATCTCTTGTGAACAATCAGTTGCAAGTTACGGTCATCCTAATTTTCAGTTACGGGCATCATTGTCAATTTTTGTTTCCCGATTTTTAATCCTTGTGTGAATAATGTGTTGTTCTAATTTATGCATTCGTCGTTGGAAATATTGACTGATACAAAACATGTATTATTAATCATGATTTAAGACATAACATAGTTAATAAAAGCATTTATTGAACTTACCAGAATCATCGTCCGCCATGTTGGGATGACCGTAACTGCAGTTACGGGCATCGGCCAACCACCAGTGAATCAATCCTTTCAAACACACAGTGACCGTTTCCGGTTAGTTAGAAATAAAACAGGATTTTTTTTTTATTTCGTGATCACTTGTTTTGAAAGGAGCACATCTTAAATATCTCGTCCAAAACAAAACAAAGGTAATTTTAGATTGATAGTAAATGGCTATAAATAGATTAAACTAAACTATTAAGTCAATGTATCGTAATGAATCGTCTCATCTTTTCTTTAAGAACGCTTTTCCATGGATAGTATATCATAATTGTTGAAAAGTATCCCGTCACATGCGTGCTGATAACTAGTAATTGTATGGGTAATAAGATTTTGGTTCGAAGTTCACCATTATTTCACTATTATGTCATCCGATGGCCTTTTTGTTCTAGATGTCTTTAACATTTAAATGATGGGGTCCAGGACATCAGATATCTTATATTTAGACTATTATTATCATAAGACAACTTCTGCATCACGAAGATTAAATATATTATGTATAAAGTTAAAATACTTCGCTTTCTTACAACAATGCTCCTCAACCACATATAGGTGATGGTTGGTATTTTACTTACACATTGAAAACACTTACACAACACACCACTTTAGAGGAGATATATGGTTATATAAATCTAGTTTGAACCCGCCACTTGTTATTGACGTTCCTGTACCAAATCAGGAGTGAGAGCGGTTACATGTGTTAAGGGTCGGTCAGGTATTGATTTTACCGCTATTTTCCATGATTTTACCATTATATTTTTGAACTGTTATGACGGAATGTGTTTTTATTTTATTGTATATTATCAATATAATACAGATCATAACATAATTCTTCAAAATCGTTAATTTTTGCCAAATATACACACGAAGCATTAATTGGTTCGAACACATCTCATGTTTTCAGAATTAAGTAAACCTGAATTCAATCGCAGATTAATTAACCCTAAAGATTTTTTTTTAAATACCAATTAACTACAAGCCTGTACATACGAAGAGCACATGTTTTATAATCGTGGTGACAGAACAGCATCTAATATAGACATTGTTTATTACAATTTACATTTCACTGATAGAAATGACTAGATATAAAGGAGCCAAAAGCTAGACATCTACTTTGAACACTTGGGAACAAATAAAATTAAGAAACGAACGGGATAAGAAGGTATAACTAAACTCAAGAGAAATAAATATTAAGTGATTATATATATATAGCATTGATGAAATAACAGCTTAGTACATAAATGCTAACCAGGTCAACATACTTAATATAGATAGTTCACTCTATAAATATTATGTGATACAGTTTGTCAGTGACTTGCGACGGGTTGGGTTTTTTTCTCCGGGTACTCCGGTTTCCTCAACCAATAAAACTGACCGTCACGATATAACTGAAATATTGTTGAGAGTGACGTTTTAAACACCATAAACCATAGAAATACCAGCCAGGAACTGGTTTGCTTGGGCGAGTTTAATTTACATAGTAGAGAACATTCTAGATAGAAAAGGAACCGGGAGCATTTTGACCAATTTCATGGTTTGTATCGACGTGTGCGGGCTAGTTTTCCAACGACTGGGATGACAGGGAGTTATTCATACAGTATTTTAGATTTAGAGGAATATATAGATCTTTTATGGCATCGATGGTGCAATGATTAGCGTGCTCACGTCGATAACGATAGATCGTGGGTTCGAGTCCTGGTCAGGTCAAACCAAAGGCTATAACATTGGTATGTTATTCTTCTCCGCTAAGCTTGCAACATTAAGGAGAAAAGACTGGTTGGTTCGAACTAAGGATAATGTGTCCAAGTAGTGCGACATGTCTATCCGTGGACTACCTAGTGAACTAAGCGTGTTAATCTAGTACAAAGTGGACATAATCCAATGTAACTTGTTTTCGCCATGATATAGCTGACAATTGCTCATTCTGGCGTTAAATAACTCATTCACAATGTTGTTGGCAAAATATATGACTTGTCTTTGTCTGTGATTGACTTCCGTTTCTGACGGGTAACATCATCCTGTGCAAAATATATTTTGTTATCAAATAGTTCGCATTGCCTATATTTTTAGTGTTTCTGAACTTTAGTGGTCATAATAACGAAAAGTTAATAGAATTGTCGTTTATATAAATTATTGGCCATGTTTACTATATTTTATTACCCTTATAAAGATCATGTATACTAATATAATGGCTCTTGTAGAGATCTATTCAATACATATTTATCATGCGTGGTTTATGTGGATGTAAGTCAAAGACAGGAACTTTAGATATGATATTTCTGGATTTTATTTCATCTTTGAAACGTTTTATTTGAAAACAATTAATTATTTTGATATATGAACGTGTACATATCTGTGGTATTAATGTACATAAATTTCTATCTGAATCGATAAAGTTTGGGTACAGCCAGGTGTGTTTATATTGAAAGTGTTGGATGTAAAGCTGCACGGCGATGTCTTACATCAATTTCAAAATACATGGTGGTACATGATGTTTAAGTGGTGCATAATTACAAACAAATTAAACCAAAGGAATGTTTTGGAGTAATTATTATTGTTCTTCGATGATAAATCTTCAAATGTTTACATCTGTGAGTAGCTATAGATGAATTGCGTATATGAAGACCACTGTTTACAGTTAAGAGATACTTTCAAATACAATCACGTTAAGGAAAGTTTTACGACTTCTCACAATTATTTTGAATGTAGTTTACGACTTGGTAAACAAACGAGGGTTATATGTAGCATGAGTATCACAGCTGACAAGATATTCTACCATCTTGTTTGCTGCCTAGAGTTTCTACATAAATAGTTTATCAATAGGCCACTAAAATATTTCTGACTGTAAAGTGCAAATAAGTTTGTTCTTCGATAATTTTATGACCGTCAGTTAGTGAGTGATTTTTGTTTAACACCAATTCAGCAATTATTCAGCTATATCATGGCGAGAACAAGTTAATTGTCAATGAGATAATGATGAGGTCCGCTTTGTACTAGATCAACACGCTTAGTTGGATTGTTATAGTGCTAGCTCACTGAAATAACATTCCGCGGATAGACATGTCGCCCAACTCGGACAAATTATCCTGATTCCGAGTCAACCTGTCCTTGTTCCTACTCCTTAATGTTGTGTGCTTAGCGGAAAAGCAACATATACCAATTGTATAGTCTGGTTTGACCCGAAAGGGGTTCGAACCTACAGAATATTTATCTCACATGTGACCGTACATTTGTTCCATTGCATAAAATTATCTCTACCCTCTTACTCGATTGTGACTATTAACCAGATATTGCCAAGACATGTTTGACCATGGGTAACACGACGGGTCCTACCATTGAAGCAGACAATGCTTACCCTTCAGGAGCACATGGTTTTACCCCCGGTAGTTTGGTTTAGGTTTTTTTTTCTGTGTTCAGGATTTGTGAATTGTCCACTTCTGTTTTTCTTTTCACTATTGGTTTGTCCTTTTTGTATTGTTTCATATCGTTTTTAATCACGTCTTGGTACTTTCTGACTTTACACACTGACATAGCCATCGGTTAGTAAAGGTAAGTATACTTGAGAAATTTACTCACCTTCGAAGATGTCAATACAGATTGGCTTGTATATCATTTTTAGACAGCAAATCTTGAGATGTCCGGTTAAAATGCAGTTTGGTCAGACAGTTAGATATATAGATGTTACAATTTGTCTTTGTTTTATTTATAATTTTCCAAACTTTATGATAGTAAATATAATGTGCGATTCCAATGAATGTGCTTCACAGATGTATGTTGTTTACAGTTAATCGCGATCTGCCGTGATTCCCTAATTCCCTTGCCATCTTCACGAACAATAAATATATAAGTCAGACATATTACTAAATTACACAAAATGCATTCATGTACATGTACAATGCATTTCATAAAATTTGTTTTGTTTTATTTGTTTGTCTACTAATACAGAGTAAAATGACCACAATGAGAACAAGACAAAGCACTACTCTGATACATATCAAATGTATGGCCTTTATCGATGACCTAATGCCAAAAATATAATTCAAACAACAGTATGGAATGCCATGTATTATATGGTTTGATGTATTCACAAGGATGTTAATGGTACCAGGAACACATTGAATTGTTATTCATTTTATGTAGTACGGGAAGTGATTTATTGAATACAAATTTTCATACAGTTTGTCACTTTCATCGATTCCAACATGAAACACAAGTACACATGTACCATAGATTTATAAAATTTAATGAAATAATATCATTATGGTATTAAATGGGCGTTTTACGTTACATAATCGGGATGAGACAACATCACGTTACTAGCCTTTGGACTTTGAGCGTACCTGATGATGGTTATTTCATGAACGAGTCATATGCACTGAAGTGGATATCTACAGTTTTATAACTATCAATAGGCAGATACGTCTGCTGGTGGACTAAGATCTTCGTCCGCTAAGTAGTCGGTATTTGAATACTGTCAAGGTTTATATAGCTATTTTTTACTTTTACAGTTCCAAAATAATGTAATGTTTAATTATTAAAACTTACGTTCTCCTCCTTCAGACAGTAGTAACATCCGATTTTGGGCCCTTAACTAGTTCTCTTGTGCCTATGAAAACTTTATAAATAATTTGCCTTTCCAGTCTTTTGAGCATATCTTATGAATGTTGTTCCAGTAACACGAGGTGTGCTCTAAATTAGATATCTCCGTTTTATTGCTATCATTGAGTCAATGCCTCTGCTGGTGGAATATTAGTCCCCGAGGTGACAAAATGTGTTCATACTTGTAATCTTAAGGTTCAATAGAATTGGAGATTTTAAGCGATTTATAGTAAAGCAAACGGTTTGTGTTAATAGCCCCTAACTACATACATTCATAATTAATATCAATATATTAAATATAAAGCATACGTACACAATTATTCAATTTACCATACGTACTATAATATGCAAGAAATATTTTTCAAATTGATTTACAGATATGTTACCATCAATTTTATTTATCCAAGCATACCAGCTTCAGATTGATCCATGGTTTTATAAATATATCTAACAATTCTAACAATTCTAATGTCTGCTACAAATTGTTTAGATATATTTCACACATTTATCAGTTTGCGCAATTTGGCTTTTATTAGTAACTACAAGTGTGATTTCCATATGAAATCAGTGCTCCAATTTAAACAAAAATAACATTATTATCACCTCCAGGGTTTAATGACAGTTCGTGCTATATTAGTTTTTGTACTTTTGTTCATGAAACCGTTATGTATGTAATGTTATAATATTGTTATCCAGATCACCACTCTTTAGTACATACAAGTTGCATTGCTCTTACAGTGTTATTTCTGTCTATTGTAGAAATGTCATATAGGTAGCCATGGTTTTTACGACCTTTCAGTAAGAAGAGTTTGAAGATACCAAAGGGGCAATCAGAATCCGTAAATCGAAGAAGAACAGACAACACAATGACCAAATGAAAAAGTACTAAAGGACAAATAACGATCCACAAAACATACACATCAAACTAAAGATCGAATTTAAGGAACCCTACTAAAAACCGGGATGGAATCTCAACATTATTTTTTTTTATTTATTTATTTATTTATTTATTTATTTATTTATTTATTTATTTATTTATTTATTTATTTATTTAACTTTTATACTTCTTTGTCCCCCGCCAAATGCTTACATGATTTGTCGACTTCCGGTTTCGACATATATCAACAACGTCTACTACGTATGAGTCAAACATCAGTGTTCAGATGTTTCGCCCTGAGGTTCGGATAATTTGTCGTCATGGAGTTATTTCTGAAAACGTTATTATTGCGGAATTTTCACAACCGTGGTAGATAAAGAATATTGTCTTTTTTTTGCATGTTTTACTGCAACGATTTGACAACTCTCAATGGTCTATATCGCTTTCAAATAGTCACCTACTATGTCATTCGTCAAAACTGAAAAAACCGTAGTTTGTTTCCTACAAAATGATCTCAAATTCAAAGGTTATAGAAAATCTTAGTAGATAAAAAAACAAAAACAAAAAACAATCAAATCCTAATGAACAATCTTTGAGAAGTGAAGACACAACTTTGTTCTGTTCATCGAACTTCAAAATGGCCACAACTCCCAATGAATGTTTCTCTGAAACCATTATTGGTCGTAACATAATCGTATTTCGTAAACATAAATGGTCTTCAACATTAGTTTGATGTATCCTTGAAATAGGTCAAAACGTCAAATTCTAGGTCACCTTCTAGATTTTATCCCTTTCACTTGATATCTATATAAACATCAAAACTACAATAGATACTAATATGTTGAAGTTTGATATTGCTTGGGAAATTATACCGGTGTCATAGAGTAAACCTTCCCCCATGGTAGATTAACCCCCCCCCCCCCCACAGATTTACTATATAGTAAACCTTCCCCCATGGGGGAACATATGCTATATAGTATTTATTCCGCATAGTAAACCTTCCTATCTAACCGTAAACGGGTTTTTCAATGCAAAGCATATAACAATTAAATTTAACACGATTAAGGTCCTAAATTCCGAATCAATAGTAATTCTTCGGATTAAGGGAGAACATTTACTATATAGCAAAATATCCGGGGGAATGTTTGCTATATAGTAAATTTTCCCCCGGGGGAATGTTTACTATATAGTAAAGTATCCGAGGGGAAGGTTTACTATATAGCAAATATTCCGAGGGGAAGGTTTGTTATGCGGAAGTTTTACTATACGACACCGGAAATGAGTTGTGTTTTAATAGACATTTATGTCATTGTCAAGATCACGTCTTAGGGTTTGACCATAAACTTCTCATAGAACAATATTTTAATTAATGGGTAGAGTCAAGGCCGGTCTTATATGGATTCTGATTGCCCCTTTGGTATCTTCAAACTCTTTTTAGGAGGTGCGGATCGCAATTGTTCTCTGTAAAACCGTCAATGTGTTAATGTATGTACTTGCACAGCAGAGGCCTACTCTGGTTAGAGTGACATGTTTATATCATGAATATGCAATAAATAATTATTTATAAATTAACACAATAATATGAATCTCAATGTTTTACATCTTTATTATTATTTGATAGACGTTTACAATATTGTATTGTGTCGAGTAGATATTAATTGACAGAAGTTAATATGTTACACAAATGCCAATTGCAATTCCAACCTCTTTAAAATGATCTTGGTTGTTCAAATTTATATTAATCAATTGATTTATCTATCCAATTTGTACAGATATACCATTGTGTGGGAGTTAGATTTTCAAGACCATTGGGTAACCAATAAAGATAGTTCAAATAATTTACTGCTCAACAGGAACGGGTCGTAATTGTCTGTCAACGAATTGACGTTTTTTTTACAATCATTATATATATTTGAACTTAATTTGAAGTATATTCTCTATATTAATAAATGTTTTTAATTCACTATCATTATATAAACTTCCAAATTGCAGATGAATTTAACATTTAAGACTATTTGTAGGTATCATTTTATAATTGTACTTTCATGATTTATATTGTATTACATTTACCACAGCATAGGAACCTGTACGCCTGAAATCTCTTATTGACGTGCTCTTCTGTAAACTGCATTACGGTTTCGGTGGAAATCGACTGCCAACGCTTTTAAAGCAGACAAGTTTTTCGGAATTTATTATCGACAGATACGATGTATCTGTGTAAAACAAAGTTACAGAATGTACATGATTCATTACTCTAACGGACGCTAAAGTTTCTTTGGATAAAATAACGCCACAAATTCAGAATGGAGTATCAAACGTTTGTTTTTACTACCAGAAAAGGTAAAAATTCCATTTCTGTATGCCTAAATGGCTTCCAATTTAGACTATATTTGCACGGATAATTTTGGATATGAGAAGCATTCTTTTTACAAAGAAGCGATAAAGAAAACATAATTTTTCCTACTAAAAAATTGGATTGAAAAAATGAATATGCTGTCGGCTGTTTGCTGTAGCTGTGTAAGTCTGTTTGACGTCGCGTTTGAAAACGGTCTGTAACCTGATTGACGTGCTAAATTTGTATTTTAAAATGTCTATTTATTTAGCAATGCTGAGGTATTCATATCTGTAATTTTGCATAAACTGTGTTCATATCTATTGACATTACCAACACAAGTATCGGGAATATTATTCAAGGATAAATGGTCAAACGGGGCAATTTTATTTTATCCTTGTTCAAAAGAACCTGTTAAAATGATAAATATGACGCTATAGGGCTAATACATTAAAAAAAAACAAAGATGCAGTCCTGGCATCAATCAATCAGACGCATTCTGTCAAGTTTTTGGACATACAGGTTATCAGAATTTAATGAAAACATAGAAAAACTTACCTGTCGTGAAAGTGTAAGATGTCGAATTCCACCGAAACCGTAATGCAGTTTAATGATGAGCACGTCAATAAGAGATTTCAGGCGTACATGTTCCTATACTGTGTTTACGTTGTCGAGAATAACTTCTCTCCAATATGCCAAGATATTTCATTCAGGGGTGATTTCGACTTGAGACCAAATATACTAACTACAATACGACAGAATGTTTAAGAAGTAGATTCTACCTAAACATTTCCATTTAGACCATATCGATACAATAATGGAATACAAGCATACACCAACCAAATAATTTCTCATGAATCTTCTCTTAGTGACCTTCATGAAATATCCAGGACGGTTATCATAGTCCTATCATATGGTACCCCGTGTTCTATCATACCGTGTATTCACGTGCTATTTCAAACAATTTTCGCCTCCATTTTTTAAATTCAACCACCAAAGCACCATATGAACCCGATATAAATAAATATATTAAATTCAACACTTTATACGAACATTAAAAAAAACAATGAATTTATTTACAAAAAAATATTTACTATTTAAAAACAAACAAGACTTACCAAAAACATTGTCGTCATCGATGAACTTATTGCATGATTCGTCAGTAGCAGACGACAATTGAAGCAGGCGATGTTTGTAGTATTCCCACACGTTCTGAACAAGATTGTATAATCCTTGGTTATTTTCATCAGAGTCCATTATTTCCTTTTTAAAGCCAACTGATTATTCATTTAACGCAATAAAGCTATAATTTACATCTTAACAATTAACCTTGTCTCAGGATAGGGCGGCAAGTTCATTTGAAAAACACATTATGCCATATAGCGAGGATTTTGTGGTGTTAGCGTAATTCCTATACGTTCGTGTAAAAGTCCAATAAAGTTCGCTTACATTGCGGAAATATATGGCTCAAATAATTCAAATAATGGGCATTCACATTGAAATATCCTAAGCTCCGTCTGTAATAATCCACTTAAAAGGAAAAAAAGAATGCTGAGCCAAATAATATTCCTATTTTTCAAATTTTAATTTAAGGCAAAGCCAGTTTTATATGGCCTTATTTTTTTCATCTGCGCTGTAAACTATAAATGAACATATTCGGTTAAGTCAAGATTGTTTTCTGTATACAAATGTTTGATTATAGCATCTTTCATTTAATCGTTATCTAAATCGAACACAATTCGTTATTTTCGGAGATAAATTGCTTTTCAATATATCACATAGCTTTCATTACGCCTATTTCCATCTTCGGCAGATTGATAATGTCGATTGTGTTCTTCTTGAGCCAAACATTTAATTGTAACAATGGACGAAATTTGTACATGTGACCATCCACTCTCCATACAGAAATTGTTAATAGCTTCATGCTGCTATAGTTCTGTGTACTGATATATTTATACGCTTTAAGAGATTCAAATTAAGGGTATTATCACTTAGTTTGTTCGGTTATATAAATATTGTATTTATTGTGTCTCGCCGATGAATTTTACGCATTTTAATTTTAGGAGAGTCAGCATTTTTTTTTTATATAGATGGGGGGGGGGATTAAGAATGAAAATAAATTGTTTTGAATAGTCATACCAGCAATTTAATAGGTTCTGAGATAATTTTCAATAGGAAAAAAAATGGAAACAGGGTGGCGTTTGACTCTATGAGAAGCAAACATATACTTTGTCAACTGGTCTCCAATTTTAATATATACAATTTAATAGAATTGATGCATTAGTTGAAGATTCCACATTTATATCGATAGAAAACGCTGTTGATAAAAACGTAGATATCATATTTAGTGCGCATGACACGTTTCTAGAATAACTTTCATTGGGTACTCTCAAAATCAATAGATTGGACAGCCAAATAATTCAAAATTTAAATATTGGGGGGGGGGAGTAAAAATTAAAACAAAATTATAAAGGTTACTTAAGCATGGGACATTTGATCAGCACATACAATATACAAAACTACATACAAACAGAGAAATACACTATTGTCCGACATGTGTCATGCATTTTCTAGAACAATTTGTACGCTTTTCACACATCCGTTTCAATATTGCTTGTATTTTTGCATGGTTCGACTCAATGTTTTTATGCTGTCAAATCCTTTGTACATATATTTCCCTTTTTATTGTTGTCTCTCACACATCATGTGTTAGGTATCAGAATACTTGAGCTTTATATATTATGTCAAGAAAGTTTAAACAGTGATGGTCATCAATTCCATCAATCTCAACAGAACAAACAATCACCTCCTATATAACTGAACTCACAGAGCACAAAAAGGCCACTGCATGTTGGTGTTATATAATGCATTTTAAACCCAATGCACACACATCCTGGTCGTACTTTACTTGTATGTAGTGTATATCAACATATTATATATAATTATATATAAATGTACTGTGTTAACCTTTTATGTGTTTTACACTTGTTTTCCAATCGGGAGAGGAATTTGTATAAGTGTTTTACACTTGTTTTCCAATCCCTTTCTATGAATATCACTATGTAATGTCTTATATGTATCTTTGTTGAATAAAATATAGTTTACACTAACCTTTTATGGAAATAAATCTCATTATTTTTCTGCGTGTATTATTTGTTTTGGGTGTTTCACAAGTGTGGCTTAATCTATTGTTATATCCATAAAAATAATATTTTCTTATTTTCATTGAATAAATTTACATACTTTAAAATTAAAAGATTAACAGTGACTAATCCAATGTCTATGATTTATATATCCTTGATTATATTTTGCCTTGGAGGGAAATTTTCATTTTTAATCTGCAAACTTTGTCACTATTGTCATTTTGTGATATGATCGGAGTTAGAGTTCATTTGAAATACTAATTTAAATATTAGTAAATATATGCTGATATAATCAAAAGTTTACTACCAGACAATTGAGGAATATGAACATGTTTTTGTTCATTTCCTGTAGAGCAAATATGGTATAAAGCGGACAGGAATATACCAAAGTCATAAATTGAAGGACAGACAACACTGTGGCCAAAAGGACAATAGGACATACAACGATCTACAAAACACTAAACAGAAAACTAAAGATCGAGCAACACGAATCCCACTCAAAACCGGGGATGAACTCAGATGGAAGGGTAAGCAGATACTGTTCGGCATTTATTTTGTTCTTTTCAGTAGCCGTGTAAAATATGTCGGCAGAACAAAACGTGTGTCCATGGTAATTATGTTTTGGCACAGAGCGGCTGTCCCATACAACACTGATGTTTTACTCATCGTAGATATTATGTTTTTAGGAGCCAGATACTACCAGTAACACTGATATTTGTTTTAAAAAATAATCAATTTATGGTTGTTAGATTTCAAATAAGTGTACTGACTGAGCGCACGTTACTGCGACGCCGTTTAAATAACCTTAGTTTCTGATTTAATGTGGTTGTTATTAGTTTTTATGATGCCATATCTACATAATCTTTATATCATAATAAACCGTAGGATATGAGAAATAATTTTCCGACAATATTTATGAAATATATTGATATTTATTCTGTCGTATCCCACCACGGAACCCCCCTTCCGTATTAAAAACGTCCCGTCAGATGTAACATTTCTGTTATAAATTGATAAGATTTTCGGGCATTTCACGAAAACGCATGCACGAAAATCGTACCAAATCTGCTAAGAAAGTAAACGTCAAGATTCTTCCAACGTAATGTCTCGATGGCCGTTTTCTGTTAAGGTTTTTTGTTTTTATCCGCATGTATTTAAGTCCATTCAATGTGTCAGATACTGAACTGCAATGCTGATCAACTTTAAAGGCTTTTCCCGATAAATTAGGTGAAGTTGAGTAAATATTTGTTCACTGTTATGCAGATCTATATTGTAAGAAATAATACAAGAAATTTTGAAGATTACTTTTGAAAGATAAAGAAATATTGACCGAAATACGCAGTCTGAAAGAATGTCAACTTCTTAATTTTACTAAAAAAAAACAACGTCGCTTGGAATTTTAACGATTTATAACGCAGCACACAAATAAATCATCGACATTTGTATGTGCCAAGCAGTTAGTTCTATTCAAAGGCTACCATTAATACCAATCATGAGTATATTAAAATTAAAATAAACACGAACAGAATAAAATGCCAAGTCTGAATGGATTGTCCACTTCATCAATTTCGACGTCAAATGCGTTTTCAAGACTTTTGTGAATTTTGCGCCTGTTAGCGTCGAAAACGTAAATATTTTTTCGTTGCTTGTACCAGGAATCTGATCACATTTGTCAAAACATATGGTCAATTAAAAGAAGAAAACTTGGAAAATCAAATACCGGAACCACACTACCTTTAGATCTAAAAATGACAAAATTTGAATGTTCTTTTTAAATACCGAAAAGAGACAAACTTTCTATTTAAAACCAAAAGATAACAACATTATTTCGACTATCTCACGGAAAATTTTAATGTATTAAAATACTTGTATATATGTGCTTCGGTTGTTAAAGTGGTTCCTACTTTTTACAAAAAATTATCACTTAAGTTCCACTTGTGAAGCAGGTACAACATTTGGTTTAAAGCGTCACAACGTTGAAAACGTCGCTTTTTAGCGTTACGTTACGTTACGCAACATATTGCGTTCAGTCACTGTATTAAATTATTCGCAGTCGACGTATAAGAAAAGTTTGAATACACCAAAGTCGTAAATCGAAGGACAAACAACACTGTGATCAAAAGAAAACAGACAATAGGACAAACAACACTGTGATCAAAAGAAAACAGACAATAGGACAAACAACACTGTGATCAAAAGAAAACAGACAATAGGACAAACAACACTGTGATCAAAAGAAAACAGACAATAGGACAAACAACGATCTACAAAACACAGAAAACTAAAGATCGAGCAAGACGAACCTCACTAAAACCCGGGGATGAACTCAGGTAATCTGAAAGGGTAAGCAGATCCTGTTCCACATGTGGTACTCGTCTTGTAACTCTTGTTACCAACATGGTGATAATTTACGAATGGGGAAAGGATCAAATTGTGAATTTAGAAAACTTAATTTACAGATTGTAGAAGTTTTTTTTTTTTCGAAAACAAATTGATGTTTTACTCAACTCAAATATTCTTTGTACTTTGTTGAACCAGACATTTCCTCTAACACTGATGTTTTTCTCCAAAATAAAACATTTATGTTTGTAAGATTTCAAATATTTATAGCGTATGTTATTCGCAGCAGTGGTATGCACATTTGTAACTTTAGAAACCTTACTTTATAGATTGTTGAAGTTTTTTTAGATTCCAGATTCAAAGATTTTATTAGATGTCTTTTCTAAAAATAATCAAGTTATGCTTGTGGGTGTCAAATATCCATATACTGCATGCCATTCTCCGTTACATAATATAACATAAGAATAAAATATACTACTTTCTTTTAAATATTCGTTCAATTAAGATTTTAGTTCTATAATTTATAGTTTTATGACTGTAAGGACTTCAAATTTCTATGGTGGTTTGGGTGGTTTATGGTGTTTAACGCCACTTTCAACAATATTTCAGTTATATCGTGGCTGTCAGTTTTACTGGTAGAGGAAACAGCAGTACCCGGAGAAAACCACCGACCTGTCATAAGTCACTGACAAACTTCACCATATAATGTTGTATCGAGTACACCTCGCCATGTACGGGGTTAATGATTATAAGCATAATCTAAAAATTATATCGGTGTCCTATGATACCGTGGATAAAAAAATTGTGGCGAAATTGGTTAAATTGCATGTGAATGCAGGCTACTACTATTAAACCCGCGAAACCATAGGATCTGACTATATATTGTGCTAATCCTTTTAACAAGCATCGGTTTCAATAAAATTATTATGTCATAATATGATATTTTTAGATAATCAATTTATTGAATAACTTAAACAAAATATGCACTTCAGCATTTAACATCATGACAAGTCTGTTTTTAACAATCTAATAATATATCTGGACTTATTTTATACTGACTATTTGAACGATATTGCATTGAATTAGTCTGTAAATGTAAAAAGGTGTTTTTACAGAAACGAATCTGCAGACTAACAATACCTTACAGTTTTACAGTTTACCGTAACATCTAATGAAATGCAATTATCAATGATCTGTACAGGAAACTAATGCAAATTACATTGATACAAAAAGATCGTGATGATCTTAAAGATATCTATTGATAATTATGACAAGTTTGAATTTACCACAGTGTTAAAAAGAAACCGTCGATTAATGGACAAACGATGCAATAGCATAAGAAAAGGACAACACAATGAACAATGATCGACAAGATACTACACAGAAACTTAAGATTGATCAATCAGACTTCACTAAAAACCGTGGATGAGCTTATGTGCTGCGGAATGGTAAGCTGTTCCTGATCCACTAGTGGCACTTGTCGTGTTAAAACTCCACTGACAAGTCATGAAATAGGAAGAAAGGATAAAACTGTTACTACGATAATCGGAACAGATCATCTGGGGCGCATATATTCACTATTAACCAGGGGCCTGTTTAACGAAGATGTCTTAGGACTAAGACATTTCTTAGGATGGTCTTAGCACATGTCTTTGTCTTAAGTCTGTTTATCGACCGCCTCTTAAGTTAAGATATGTCCTAAATTTTATCCTAACTTTAGGACCATCTTAAGGTGACAACTACATTTCAATAAATATAAAAAAGATAATAATAATTAAATACACACAGTAAAATAAATTATTATTAATTCACATAATAAAGAACACCATCGATAAGTTCGGGCTACGTTTTCGGATCATTTTGGATGTATGCGTAACATTCAAAATACGACTCTATTTATATAAGGTGAAAGTTTATCATACAAAAGAACACGATTTGCACGACTTTACTCACTGTTTTCATCTGTATAGGGTGTACTACCCGTAAATAACTCGTTTGACAGCTTAATAATGTCAATATAGACTGACAATTTCGATATGCATATTGTACAAAAGAGACATTTTAACTCTAAAACTTGTGATTAACTCCAAATCGTCTTTTAATTTAAATTTCTTTCTGATTTTAAATCTATTGAAAGCTCATAATTAATATAAAATTATCTTTTTATTTATTGGGCTAATTATCTCCACTCCATATGGATATTTTAATAAATGAATATCTTAGGATGGTCTTAAGACCATCTTTACTAGGATTGTCTTAAGACAGCTTCGTTGTGCTGTCTCAGACATGTCATAAGATGGTCCTAATTATGGTCCTAAGACATGTCTTAAAAAGACATGACATGTCTTAGGATAGTTTCGTTAAACAGGTCCCATGTCATGATGAGTTCAACCCAATCAATAGGAATCCTTGGTTCAGTAGCCTCCTCGTTATCAGCAACCATCTATCAAGAAAATCCTGATAAGAACCACAAACTCTCGAATATCAACTGAATGATGTGTTCATTATATTAGATGCTGCTTGAATGTCTCTAAATATAATGTTCTCAATGGGAAATTTGAAACCGTAAAAGTGTCGCTCTTAACCGTCCTCCGCTGTCAATTTCTAGATGTAGGTCAAGGTGTGAAGCAGATCTATATATCTATATATCTTAATCCGTATTTTCCGTTTTCATAACCAAACCCGCAAACACTCTTCATACCACATACATAATATACATAATCTAAATGACAAGTATAACAATCTGAACGGTATAATTCTAATATCAATAATTCTTGTAGCATAGAGTTTAATTTTCCGGTTGTTGACTGAATTTGTCTGTTTGTTGATTTATGAGTTTTGACTTTCCCTTCGGAAGATTGCTTGGTGTTCGGTAATTTTGTTATTACCCTTATTTAATGGCTGGAAATGTCAAATATATGACAGCAATAGAACTATTATTACTCATAAAAAATCAACCTTCAAATCAAATATTTTACCACTACGTTATCCCTATCCAAAATATTAAATAATCTTCTTGTAAGAACTGCAAACTGTTCAACATTTATTTATTTATTTATTTATTTATTTATTTATTTATTTATTTATTTATTTATTTATTTATTTATTTATTTATTTATTTATTTATTTATTTATTTATTTATTTATTTATTATGATTACCCCTTTGATATATTTCTTATATACTCTCCAAAAAAAGAAACGCAACATCTGAAAAAATATAATTTACTTCAAATTGTCAACATCATTTTAAATACAGAAATAAGCGTTACATTACACTGAAATTTGGCACACTGGTTGTTCAGACTTTAAAGTTCATTAAAATATCAAAATCTATAACATAAGTCCATAGCGCTTAGATGATGTCACTTCAAAGTCAATATCTGTTGTGCCCACCATTAGCATGTAGCACAGCACGGACACATCAGTAGCCCAAGATCGTTACATCCGGGTAATTCACCTGAGAAACCGGACCGTGACAGCAAGAGAAACGGCATCAAATGTCTCAGGTATCCGACGAATATCGACACAGACAGTCAGAAACCGTCTCCATGAAAACGGCTACGCACCCACCAGACGTCCTTACTTTGGCGCAGTACTGATACGTCGCCATCGACTTGCAAGGGTCCAATGGTGCAACAGAGTAAGGGGCTGGGACCTGGAAAACAGGGGCGAGCCTGGTTCAGCGATGAATCAATATTCATACTGCAGACAAGGGATGGCTGTACACGTGTCTACAGATGCCGGAATGAGAGGTTCGCAAGGAACTGCGTCCTTGAAGTCGACAATTTCGGCGGAGGAAGTGTGATGATGTGGGGTGCCATATCCTACGCCCGAAAAACTAAACTGGTGCACATCCCCGGCAACCGTAACGCCGCTCGATACAGAGATGAGGTTTTGACACCACACATGCTGCCCGCAATGAACCTCCGTAGGGACGTTTTTCAGCACAACGCTCGGCCTCACACAGCTCGCGCTACTGTTGAATTTCTAGCCAACCAGAACGTAAGAGTGCTCCCTGGTCGTCTAAATCACCAGATTGGAACCCAATAGAACATTTGTGGGATGATTTGGATCGACGCGTGCGCAGTCGTTAACCATCACCGCAAACTCTGCAAGAACTACAGCAGGCTCTTGAGCAAGAATTGGGGAGAATTCCGCAACACCGTATTCGTCGATTGATCGAGTCTACGCCGAGATGGGTCCGTGTTGTGTTACAGGCTAATGGTGGGCACAACAGATATTGACTTTGAAGTGACGTCATCTGAATACTATGGACTTTAATGTGATAAATTTTGCCATTTTAATGAACTTTTAAGTCTGAACAACCAGTGTGCCAAATTTCAGTGTAATGTAACGTTTATTTCTGGATTTAAAATGATGTTGAAAATTTGAAGTAATTTATATTTTTTCACATGTTGCGCTTCTTTTTTTTTGGAGAGTATATATATAATTCGTGGACTTGGAATTGTCTATATGAATGCCCTTTTATCTTTAACCATATGTATGTCTTGTAAGTAATTATTATAACACGAATATTATTTAAGTTCTAAATAGACAGGAAATTGGCTTCATAAGTTGCAACTCACCAATGTTCACTCTTCTGGGGGTACCTTTCTATGGTCATTGTGTTGTCTGTGCTTAGATATACGGATTCTGATTACCCCTTTGGTATCTTCAAACTCTTCTTTCCGCGGTGTCTAACACAGTAATCGGGCAATTAAAATATTCCATTTGCGTGTCAATACAGATACAAACACAACAACAGTTTCAACACAGAGCAAAATATAAAAAAGCGATAACATTGTTTAATAATTTATAATTAGCAGGATGACATAAATGACGGACAATAGACTATCACAAAATATTATTGTCTGACCTTCCAGAAGTTACAGACAGTATATTTTAGTTAAACAACTAGCGTGGAATACGACAGTCCTTGAAAGCTGTTACAAAATGAAGACATTCTTTTTTTTTCAAATCATTAAAGAAGTTTAGTACACTTCTAATTATCACACGATCTATTTTTTTTTTTTGCTGTTATTGTGTAATATTTATACACCGAAGTACAAAAATGTCTGGAATAGAAACATATATATAGATATACAACTATATTCTTTTCTTAGTGACTGAATCATGTTTTTGTATTGTTTACACTTGTTATACAGTAGGCGTATGTTATGAAAACCAACATTCCCATCAATGTTATAATAAAGAAAAAACTATTGCCTAAATAGTGCCAGTAAATTATGCTGTACCACTCATGTTGCTGCAGACTCCTTACCTGTCATCTGAGGAATTGTAAATAGTTTATATCTCTAGCAGCAAGTGTAATTTATATCGCAATATCTTTTGTGAGTGGTGAGCAAGTTTTTATGCCATCCATAAAAAAAACCTGCCCTTTACTTACTAGCCCCTATTGAGCTATCACCCTACTGAGATCATTGTTTGTAAAGAGAGTTTTTATATTGATGATATATAAATTCATTTATGTTATTTAAGAAACTGCATGCAAGAACCTCTTTGCTTTTTGTAGGTACCCTCAAAGATTTCCCCACATTTCATAATTGAATAAGGTTGTTTTCGCAAGGCATCTATATGATCTTAGACTTCATGATTTCGAAATTACTCAGCATTTTCACATGATCGAGCACTGTTTCTAAACATAATATCTAAGTTATTTGCATTGAGCTACGTTCTTTGTTATGATTTGGGTTTCCAAACCTTCCCTCTTAATGAAAATATGCAGTCATGGAAGTGTTTTCCACACGTTGAGCAGGTTGTTATAAAGAAGAAATAAAGAGGGTGACAGGATGATATAGGTTATATCACTAGAGTATTTACAATTGAAATTAGCAAGTATGTTAGTAATTTTGATGTGAATTCACAATTGTATATGGACCGTGTCATAGGATGTAACACGCATTGGAAGCATATATTTACATCATTCTGTATAACAAATTCAATCACACCTACAACTAATCGTCATTTGATTGTGGTCAAAATTGTTCCTTTATTGGTGCATAAACTGAACAAAACAGGCTCTAAAGACTCGCTTCTTTCATTTCCCATTCGATTTTAATGAAAATATTGAACAACTGTTATTTTAATAACTTACTTCACAAGATGTTCATCCATTATGGACAAATAACTTTTTTAAGAACTACTAAAGCCAAATGCATACACTTCACAAATGGAACAACTGCAATGTGCTTTGAATTTCTAATGAGTTCCTCTCACCTTAACCAAACGTTTGCGCTGAAAAAAAAACTATTCCATTGTACAGATTGCATAATTTTGTTTGCGTGATATATCCTCCCCCACAATCTAAGCATTACCATGACAACAGAACATACGTATCAACGATGCCACACAAAACCTTACAATACTGTTGATATAAAAACTATCCACCATCATCTTATATATAAAGAAAACGTTTGACTTCGGAGGCGTTTGTACTTATATCACTGCATTATTGACAGAAATCTATTATCAAATATGTTGTTTCCATCTATTAATAGCCAAGCAAGATGTACTGAGGCGAAGTTGAAATTAAAACAGAGTTTTCAATAATATCATATCAAAAAACTACAAGTGTATCTGATTACCATCGTTAATCAATAAAGAAAGTGGCATGTACCAAGTTACCATCATATTGTTCTAGATAGTTATATACCATATACAGAAAATATTCCTGACACCTGCCAATCTGGGTCACGGGTCATTGTGAGTAGCATGTGTAGTCACGTGAACAGATACGGTGTTGAAAAAACTGTTGGTACTCATAAAATATTGATAAATGCAATACAAGTTTATGTTTGTCTTCAAGAAATATGATAGACAAAACCATGTGTGAAGTTTTATGACGAAATATCTCCGATTTCTATTCTATATATAAATTTATGAATTGAAGTTTTAGCTGCTAATCTGGGTCACGGGTCATTGTGAGTAGCATGTGTAGTCACGTGAACAGATACGGTGTTGAAAAAACTGTTGGTACTCATAAAATATTGATAAATGCAATACAAGTTTATGTTTGTCTTCAAGAAATATGATAGACAAAACCATGTGTGAAGTTTTATGACGAAATATCTCCGATTT
>MJUT01054966.1:535455-548389 GCA_002080005.1 Gigantidas platifrons
GACACATACAAAGGCTAAACAAAAAAGACACAAAGATGGACGACACATACAAAGGCTAAACAAAAAAGACACAAAGATGGACGACACATACAAAGGCTAAACAAAAAAGACAAGCAATGATCTACAACTCCCTACACAGAAAAATAAAGCAACACAAACATCACTAAAAAACAGAGGTGAATTAAGGTCCCTTGGTAGGGTTAGTAGTTCCTGCTCCACTAGTGACACCCGTTATGTTACTGTTACACGACACGTCAGAACATCGTGTGCTATAGAAATCGTGTTGGAAACCACTATGCGTAAACAAATACAAATAGCATAAATAAAATATGAACCCCTACAAAACAAAGTGAGGGCTACCAAATGGGAGTCAAGATAAATCGACAATTGTTTTTATCGCTTTCATTGTAGTCCGATTATCATTGGATATTAATTTGCTACGTACCATAAAACATCTCGAATATGTTTTAATTATAAGTTCATCGACAGAAAATTAACCTGAGCATTAAGCAGCTCTTCAGTTTTGCAGGTAAATAATCCTATTATTCACAGGGAGACAACTCTATGGTTGTCCATAAAATGGGAGACAACTCTTGCATACCTTTAATTGTCGTGCATTGGCATTCGTCCAAACCTCTTTGAAATAGCTGATCCCTAATCAACCAATGAGCAAACATTTGTAAGAGACTAGCAACACTAAAACACTAAAAAGGTAACAGATTAGCTTGTCGAATTTTATTTGAAAGAGAACGGCAATCTCTAAAGTGGCACGTCTCCGTTCGACTAGTCGACTGCAATGACAATCTCTAAAGTGGCACGTCTCCGTTCGACTAGTCGATTGCAGTCGTTAGTGTTCTACAATCGTACTCACTGCACAGACAAAGAATAATCTTCGATCATGTGATTGAAAAGAATTCAATAGAAAACATTCATTAGGGATAATAATACTTAGTAAATTATTTAATAAGTGTTTTTTTTTTCTGATGCATCATGCTGCTACTAATTTTGATAGTACTACTTAAACTCTGCCTTAATTAAATTGTGGATTGAATGGGTCCCTGTGCTTGGTAAAGCTAAAATACAACCATTATAACTATATTTCTTACGTAAATGTGATTTTAATTTTTAATATTGTCTGTATTGTCCGATTCAATTTTTTTTTTATTATGAATCAATTGTATACTGTTATTTTTATTGATTATACTGCTCATTGTGGGCGTCTTGATTGACAATAAAGCATTTGTTTGTTTGTTTGTTTGTTTGTACACTGAAATATAATAAACATCTGATGTCAAAAGTGTGATAACATGTACCTGTCGCCAACATCTTATTGTTATCGTCGTTATACTGAATATCTTTATAGAACTAATATCATGCTTATGACGACTTATGTACCACGATGCTAACATATGTTATTTGTAACCATCAACTTCAGGACTTATCAGCATTCTTACGCTTCCCAGTTACACGTTTTTTGTGTGTGAGAAAGTCGACATTTTACTCACATGGGAAAAGCACTGTCATGACCACATGATGTAAATAAGGGGCAAATCGTGGGCGGATTAAACCCGTTGAACCCCGCCGCTTTTAATTGAAGTGCCTACACTCAGACGTGCGCCATCCGTTAAATAAAATCAACTATTAAATTAATTTCAAGTTTATTGAAAACAATGGGTCTTTGACTCTTTTATACCAATGTTTAGGAGATAAATAACACCGCATACATGTAGTCACAGCTACACGAACTTTTGAAAGAACCACGAATGATATCAAAATATCCTGCACAGGTGTAGTCATGACTACATGGACTTCATAAAGTGACACCCAATGAGAAATAAACATCAGTCACTAAAAAATATTTCGAAATCCATTAATTAATATTTGTTGTTGTCAAGCGCAAATGATTGATTAATTGATTGATTGATGTTTCACGTCCAGCGAGCACTTTTTCAGCTATATTCAGGACGATAATAATTTAAACGCCACGGGACTCGAAACATGGAAATGTGATGGGTAGGGACGAGAATTTCGCCAGTGCAACAGGTCCCCTATATATGGACCACTCATCATGAGTATAATGCTCATAATGAACTGTTACACTGGGTTCTTTAACGTGCGAAGAGGGTGGCAAAGGATATAGGTACAATAAACAGATGTTTAACTCATAAAAATGAACAGATATCAACGTATCAAAGGAAGCATACGTCATACCTGATAGCGAAATACACACCATGTAGTCAGTGCTATAGAAACTATATAAAGAACCCAGGGGCGGATCCAGGATTTCAAGTTAGGGGGCGCACTTAAAATAATGGGGCCTAGCGAGGCGAGGCGCGAAAATGTTGGGGGTATTTCGTGTGAAAAATCACGATTTTACGCAAAAAAATCATATTTTTTCCAATTTTAGGGGGGGCGCGCGAAAAAAATCATATTTTTTCCAATTTTAGGGGGGGCGCGCGCCGGGGGCAACCCCCCCCCCCCCCCCNTGAATCCGCCCCTGGAACCACACAAAGATAAATTGACACCATATATTCAGTGCTACATTTGTAATTATTGGTTTTCAAACGCAAAAGATATATATACAATAAGTAAAACGTTCAACACATAAAATTTATAGAAATAAATGTATGGCAATAAGCTTAATACATCATACAGCTAGAAAGAGAAATAAGAATTACCTAATTGACCATGTTCTATTTTATTGTTTAAATGTGTGTAATGTTACGTTTATCACTATTTTACATCAAAACCATTCGTGTGGTAGATCCTTTCATGTTTCTTTAATTATTGAAATAGCATAGTAGTATAAATAAAACACCCTTTCATAGTCTTTGATATGTATTTTGAGAATTGAAAACCAATATTTTTGTAATTTTAATGGCATGTAAAAGTGTAAACCGAAGTACGTTTGATATGACGCGCTGTAGAATTCATAATCTTTCCGAAATGTTGATAACATATGTACTAAAGTGAGTGAGTGATTGTTGTTTAACGCCAACTCAGCAATTGTTCTGTAATTGTTACATGTATTTAGAATAACTGCAGTTTTGAAGGTCGAGACAGACATCATCACCAGTATGACAGCGAGCCCGTATGACGAAATTTGATACTAGTGATAAAGCTGACGTTATTGTTTTTATTGGTAACATCATAAATGGTTTTACGTCACAATGATCGATAATTGGTAGTCAGTTCGTTAATTCTGATAATATGATGCTGTGAGATCAAATGAGCAACATCAGAATCACCGATAAATACATTGGTGCAATGTCCTGTTTGTTTTGTTTTTTGTTTATTTTGTTGGTTTTCTTTAACATTTAGAAAAAAAAGTCAATTGTGGCTCCTTGACAGACAGCTGGGCTTGTCAAGCAGTAAGGGTCAATGTGTAATGTTTTTGGAGAAACAGACAAAAAGTTCAAGTGTCCGTTAAAGTGCGATTTTCTACATTAATAGACTGACAACGTAGGTTAATAAATTAAGAAATAATTCATGGAAGCCAGAGTTTGTATACAGATTTAACATGGGTAACATTATTTTCGTACACATTTTATCCCGAACGTTAGCGAGGGATAAAATGCAACGAAAATAATGTTACCCATGCTAAAACGTGATACAAATTCTGGCTTCCATGAATTATTTCGATTCTAGTAGGAAAAATAGAACTTATTTTTTTAGGTGGAAGTCGGTAATGGAAATGCATTTCATTACAAATTTCACTAACCTTCATGTTTTACAGTTTACAGTTGTTTTTCTTTTATGTATAAATAGAATGTGATGCTATGAAGTTACTGATATTTTCCAATTTAATGGCATTTTGAATTTAGCAACTTAAACAACTAAAATGCTCACAAAATCTTAAAATAAATCAGTAACCATGTGTTTCAATGTCATCAGCGTTCCTTGTAAACGACTTCCGGAAGGTGTTAAATTTCAAAAGTCACAGTCCATTGATGGTTGTCTTAAGTATTGATTCCGGAAAAATATAGGTAAAAACAATACGGGCAATTTTATGTTTGCTATGCACCACAGTGGTGTATGAATACATAAATTCACTAGGGAATTATGTGTGTAATTTGTTCGTGAATACGCATGAGCGCATTAAAGTATATCGTGAGTTTTATCACTGTATTATTTATATAGCCAATGAAGGACGTCATGTTAGAATATAATATAAAACACTACACTAGTGTATTTTATGCTTTATAGAAAAATGTTGTGTTTTCAATGGAAACAAAGCCAGATACATCAACTTATTCATGCGACTGTAATATATATCACGTGATTCAAATGATTAAAAACGACATTCGTCTATTTGTTCTAGCATAGTTTATATATTCTGCCACGGCTTAACAATGGTATGGCATTGTGCTGGTCGGTTAAATAAGGCATACTCTTCTTGGAGAAACTTTGAATGGAACTATGACATCATGGATGACATTTCAAGATATTATATCATACAAAATCGACATCCAATACGGAAATGAACTTTCCGTAATGTTAAGAATGGTATAAAAATGTTTGAATTTTTAATATTAAAAGACTATATAATACAATAGATATTCAGATACTATACAGTGGGTATAATGGCACCCTCACGACTTCGAGAACATATACCTTGAGCCGTCAGGGATTTAAGATATCAGGATAATTATATTATGACAAACATCTGACATGTCCTTGGAAAGTAGTATGATAATTGTCCAACAGTCGCCTGCCAGCAATCAGTTAGTCAAGACATGTTTCTTTTTATCAGAGTATCTGTTTATCGCGAACAAACCAAACGCCACACACCCCCCCCCCTAAAAAACCAACCCGCACAACCACCACCACCCTTTTTCCGTTCGCCATATCTACAAGAACAATAACATCGCGGCTATTTTAACCTACACAGAAGACGATAATCAATTATTTCCGAACCAAAAAATAGCAGACGATTACAGAAAATAATCGGTTCAGCCATTTGTCTGCTGAAGCGTCACCTATGACATTTCCAGACGTATTTAAATGAAGTACAACACACTCCATCAATATATATTTTAATGATCATATAATTATACTATGACGAAAACCCGAGCGAATACGTAACAGTTATTGGTTAATATAAGAGGAGAATGTAAATTAGAAATCTGACTGACGGTGGGAAGTGGTAGGGATATGAGAAGTGGGTATGAAAATTAACAATTATCATGTAAAGTAAGACGGATAAACTTCATGTAGAAAATCGACAGATGATGGAAAAGTGCGGGTAAAACAAGGAGCGGTAGATTGATGTCTAATAATTAATTAGATATTATTAAGTAATATAAAGTGGTATCTATATTTAGGAACTCGGCGTGTGCGCAAAGAGGGCTGGATGTATATCCCTTGATGGACAAAACGTTATAATATAGTGATTGTAAAGGACAGGGAATATGAAGCAGCAGTAGCGGCTAAAGTAATTACTTTTAAGATTGGTGTTTTAGAAACTGACAGAAATGTCAAAGGACCCAGGAAAACTGAGCGAGGGTTGGAGGTACACACAGTATAACATTAAATATAGGTTTAATATTATCATAGAAATCCGACAAGGACAGATAAGATGTGGATGTTTCATACACAATCATTCATGACTTATCACCGGATTTGTAACTAGATTAACACGACGGGTTCCACTAGTGGGGCAGGAATCTCTTAACCTTCCGGAGCACCTGAGTTCACTCCCTGTTATTAGTAGAGTTCGTGTTACTGGATCTTTAGTTTTATGTACAGGTTTTGTAGATCGTTGTTTGTCCTTTTGTAGATGTTTCTTATGGCCATTGTGTTGTCATTCCGCCTTCGAGATACGGATTACCCATTACTTAAAAATCTCCTTACAAATACAGTCAAAACTGTATATAAATTGCACTCGAGTGAACCTGTACCCTTTATCAGCAGTTGCACTTATATATAGACTAAAATAATGATCACGGTCCATTCATGGGGATAGTAAGGCTGCCCTTTATAGACAGTAATTTGTTATACGGAGGTGTCCTTTAAGGCCAGTTTGACTGTACTATATAAGGTCAGAGAGAGAAAGAGTGTGTGTGTGTGTAATCAACAGATGATGAAGGTATTCCTCTTTTTTCTATTTGATGTAGTAAACACTAGTATTATATATATTAGAGTAGCTATATATAATATAACTACGCGTACTCTGGTCAACAGATAGTATTACATTATTACAGCGGTGGCGGTCATTATCATGTGCAAGTCTATGATCTCGGATAATTGAATGCAACCTTTGTTTGCATTTAATTATGTTATTCGGTTTTCATTGTATCACATTCTGTTGTATCGTGTACAACTCGCCATGAACAGGGTTCGAACTCACAATTTTAGTGGTGATAGGGACTGATTACACAGGTAGTTGTAAATCCAACTATCATGGGATCATGACCAGGATGTCCTCCTATTAAAGTATGACATGTTGCCAAATGCTTTAAATTGTAAAACTGTTTGATATTAATAACTCACATGTATTTGTAGACAAGTCACATGGCGTGTATCAACCAACGAAGACCGTTTGACTTCCAGCATACACATACATGTACTTGATAATAAATCACATAGTTTGTAGATATTGACATGATAGCCGATCGCGAAAAAGCAAAAATCATTTATGAACGCCTGGTTTGATGAGTTTTGACCTATTAAGTTATATACTACGGAAACCCAAAGGTGTTACTAGAGAAGCAAATATTGGTCAAACAGAAATGATATCGCAATAAAGACATATTATATCGTTAACATTTTCCCCTAAAACGGACCTCAATTGACCACTACTAACAAATTATTGCTTGTTATGTGACGTACAATAAGCGAAACATTCTCCATACATAATAAACCCATTACACCCGTCCGCAATTGCACGGTACGTTGATTATTTGATTCGAGAAGCATAAAGGGATGACGTACATCTTCTAGGGGTTGTACCCCACAATGAGGTAAACAGAATCTATTTATAGTTTCTATGAGTATCCTCCATTTTTCTATATATAGTTTCTAGGGTATCCCTCCATTTTCTTACATATAGTTCATCAGGGTTTCCCCAAGTGCCAGTGAATGACAATATCTTAATTCACCTAACACAGTGTCATTTAAACATTCTAAGTCAATTTTCAAAGGAATACAATAACGGCTAATAGAAAGCTATGCAATTTTCTGCAGCAAAGAACATGTCAGCTTTTAAACATCTGATTGTTTTTACGTTAGCAATATTGACTGAAATTAGATGTTGTTGGCATGTGCCAAGATCAATTCAATTTCAAATTTCAAAACCAATTTAATTGACGTTTTAAGACCTGTTATCGAATTATAAATTGTTGTTGTCTAGATCAAACCAAAAGTTTTGCCATTATTTTCACTATTAATTGAAAGTTGAACGTTCTGAAGGCTTAATGAGAGCGACCTTCTAATCTATTAATAAATCACTTCATTAGTTAATTTTCTTCCTCTTTAACTGATAAAATATGAAAGAGCACATCTTTAATAAATTTACAGATATTTATTTTAGTGCTGACGACACCTTTCTGAAGTAAGCTTCATCACGTATGCTCGTAAACAAAACAAATGGAAGATAGTGTAAATATATCAGGGTTTTTTCACTTGTATAACCACATCATTTCACAAAGACGTGACGTTTAGACTTACAAAACAGTTTAACCCCTTCGGTTTTCCCGTCTGTACCAAGCAAGGAACGCGAGTGGTCATATATATGTGTTAGGGTATCGACTTCACCTCTCATGTTTTAGTTTGTCATTTTACTACTATTCTGGTAATCTGATCAACACCATATGCGACATACGTTACTGCTGTATTCTGGCAATCTGAATAACATCATATCCAACATACGTTACTGTTGTATTCTGGCAATCTGATTAACATCATATGCGACATACGTTACTGCTGTATTCTGGCAATCTGAATAACATCATATCCAACATACGTTACTGCTGTATTCTGGAAATTTGATTAACATGATATTTCACATACGTTACTGCTGTATTCTGGCAATCTGATTAACATCATATGCAACATACGTTACTGCTGTATTCTGGAAATTTGATTAACATGATATTTCACATACGTTACTGCTGTATTCTGGCAATCTGATTAACATCATATGCGACATACGTCACTGTTGTATTCTGGCAATCTGATTAACACCATATGCGACATACGTTACTGTTGTATTCTGGCAATCTGATTGACATCATATACGACATACGTTACTGCTGTATTCTGGCAATCTGATTAACATCATATTCAACATACGTTACTGTTGTATTCTGGCAATCTGATTAACATCATATGCGACATACGTTACTGCTGTATTCTGGCAATCTGATTAACATCATATGCGACATACGTTACTGCTGTATTCTGGCAATCTGATTAACACCATATGAGACATAGGTTACTGTTGTATTCTGGCAATCTGATTAACACCATATGAAACATACGTTACTGTTGTATTCTGGCAATCTGATTAACATCATATGCAACATACGTTACTGCTGTATTCTGGTAATCTGATTAACACCATCTGCGACATACGTTACTGTTGTATTCTGGTAATCTGATTAACACCATATGCGACATACGTTAATGTTGTATTCTGGTAATCTGATTAACACCATATGCGACATACGTTATTGTTGTATTCTGGTAATCTGATTAACACCATCTACGACATACGTTACTGTTGTATTCTGGCAATCTGAATAACATCATATGCAACATACGTTACTGTTGTATTCTGGCAATTTTATTAACATGATATTTCACATACGTTACTGTTGTATTCTGGCAATCTGATTAACACCATATGCAACATATGTTATTGCTGTATTCTGGCAATCTGATTAACATCATATGCGACATATGTTACTGTTGTATTCTGGTAATCTGATTAACACCATCTGCGACATACGTTACTGCTGTATTCTGGAAATCTGAATAACATCATATGAAACATACGTTACTGTTGTATTCTGGCAATCTGATTAACACCATATGAGACATAGGTTACTGCTGTATTCTGGCAATCGGATTAACACCATATGAGACATACGTTACTGCTGTATTCTGGCAATCTGATTAACACCATATGAGACATAGGTTACTGCTGTATTCTGGCAATCTGATTAACATCATATGCGATATACGTTACTGCTTATTCTGACAATCTGATTAACATGATATTTCACATACGTTACTGTAGTATTCTGGCAATCTGATTAAGATCATATTTCCAATACATTACTGTTGTATTCTGGCAAATTAATGAACACCATGTGCGACATACGTTACTGCTGTAGTTTTTGTAATCTGAGTAGCATCATATGTGACATACGTTACTGCTGTATTCTGGCAATCTGATTAACATTATATTTCACATACATTACTGTTGTATTCTGGCAATCTGATTGGCATTATATTTCACATACATTACTGTTGTATTCTGACAATCTGATTAACATGATATTTCACATACTTTATCGCATTATTTTTGCAATCTGATTAACATGATATGTGGCATGCGTTACTCCAGTAAGCTTGCTCGGTTAGCGCGGACTTTATTTAAAATCTGTAAACGAATCTTCTGTAACGGTGTATTCATGTGTTTATCTACATGTCACTTTAAGGTAATGTAGCGCTACGTGTTCATTGAGCGTAGCGTATTATATACCATATGATTGTTTTCAATTCTGTTTGTCACCGTATGCGCATATATCGTTTGATCTTGGACGTGGTTGGAAATGTTGAACGTTCTGGTCACCAGAGTTCGCCCCTCCGTTTGTTTACTTGTCTTAGATAGGTTCGTGTTGTTAAAATACATGTCGTCACGTTTTCAGTTCCGTGTTGTGGTGTCTGCTACGATTTCCGGGTAAAAATGATGTTTATTTTTACTCTCATTTCTCAAGTTAGGGGTTCATGTTCTATTTATGTTATTTGTATTCATTATCGCATACTGCTGTGAAACACGATTTTCAAACCTGGCGAAAATCGTTGTGGAAATGTTAGAAATTGAAAACATGGCTTTGCATTCAAAACAAGTTGAAAAAGATACTGCAAAGAGATGCATATTTATGGTAAAAATTATCTATATAAAGTTATTGTTTTAAGTTAAAAGATAAGTAATTGCAAGTTTATTTTGAGATATTAGGAAATAAGGATAATAACAAAATTACCGAACTCCGAACAATCTTCCAAAGGGAATGGCAAAACTCATAAGTACACAAACAGACAAAATCAGTCAACAACCGGAAAACTGGGAAAATCGTAATGGTACAGGAATTTCCAAAGAAATGGTGGTTGAATCATATTTTATTGCACCAAACATCCCGTTTTCATTACGGTTAAAAGGTTCCGGTTGCCACTATAACAGTATTTTAAACAAATCATGGGATTCGCCGTTGTAATTGTGAAGTAGTAATTTTTTCGGTTGCCATGGCGACTACTTTAGCATGTATGGATATGTCGTGTTTGTCTGATCACCTAGTATATCTTATCATGTCGCTAGTATAGTTGGGGGGTATTTATGACCTATTTCAAGCAGTCTTTGTGAATTACATGCAAAAACGTAATTGCTTAAGAGCACTGTTTGGAGGGTTAACATTTTATTTGCCATGGAGGTTAGAAGGGCGTTTGCAAACATTTGGGTCTGTAAAGATTTTTTTTTTTTCTTTTTTTTTCTTTTTTTTTCGTATGCCCCATTTCCCCTGTATCATTTGCATTGATTTAAAATATGGCAACGGTACAGATTATGCATATAAATTAACTACTTTATGTTTATTGAGAGTACCAGAAGATGTAAAGTGAAGAGCTTGATGGGATTTTTAATAGAACATTTAAGTATATCTTGCTGAGGACAATACGAACCAATTGGCGCTTAGGGTGATATAGGGTTCTCGGGTTGATACGGCATGTGATACTGATATTGACATGTAATATTCAGTATATATTCATTAAAAAGTATTATTACTCTATATTGTAACCGTTTGTCATGGTATTGACAGACATTTAGAAATGTGTCCTATTGTGTAAACAAATAGGGCAAATTGGCCTACCTCATTCTGAAAGAAATTAATATAAGAGCTCATATAAATCCTAAGGAAAGGTACAAACAAGATTTAGCTTCTATCAAATATGTAATAGCATTTCTGTAAATGGTATAAGACAAATTTGAAGATAGCATAGAGGTAATCAGAAGCCGTACATTGAAGAAGTGTGTCGACGACCTGATTTAATCTCTTTAACAAAGCAAGTTATAACAACCGTTAGGCTTCAAACTGTGTCAACGTTATAGAAGACTTCACAATCATTATATCTGTAATGCAAAGCATGTTTAAAATATATTTTAATTATGCATCACTCATACATTGCTTTAGATTTAATCTGCTTCCAAAGCACTCAATGTATTGTTGCAATTTATTAAAGCGTTGATTAAGTTGAAATAATAATTGAAAAAACTTAGTGATTTGCATATTAGAAATATATCTATCATTAACTCGCTGCTTAAGTTAAAATGATAATTAAAAAAACTTAAAGATTTGCATATTAGAAAAACATCTTTTGTAGAAATCCGAAGACGTGAATAAAGTTTAAATTCTACTGTTGTTTTTTAACACGATTAAGACGTAAACAAATTAAAGTCGCGAATGCACAGGAATACAAATTACTTTTAGCAAGCTAAATATATAACTTTTTTCGTAATGTTTTTGTTGTATTGTCATTTTTTAGAAATATTGATAAATCTAGAGAGGTCATTGTAATTGATAAAAACATGGTATTTATACAAGACATACCGTCAATCTACTTTATAACAGTACATTCCAGAATCTAGAAGTACACATGTATGAACATGGTATTTATACAAGGACATACCGTCAATCTACTTTATAACAGTACACGCCAGAATCTAGAAGTACACATGTATGAACATGGTATTTATACAAGGACATACCGTCAATCTACTTTATAACAGTACACTCCAGAATCTAGAAGTACACATGTATGAACATGGTATTTATACAAGGACATACCGTCAATCTACTTTGTAACAGTACACTCCAGAATCTAGAAGTACACATGTATGAACATGGTATTTATACAAGGACATACCGTCAATCTACTTTGTAACAGTACACTCCAGAATCTAGAAGTACACATGTATGAACATGGTATTTATACAAGGACATACCGTCAATCTACTTTATAACAGTACACTCCAGAATCTAGAAGTACACATGTATGAACATGGTATTTATACAAGGACATACCGTCAATCTACTTTATAACAGTACACTCCAGAATCTAGAAGTACACATGTATGACCATGGTATTTATACAAGGACATACCGTCAATCTACTTTGTAAGAGTACACTCCAGAATCTAGAAGTACACATGTATGAACATGGTATTTATACAAGGACATACCGTCAATCTACTTTGTAAGAGTACACTCCAGAATCTAGAAGTACACATGTATGAACATGGTATTTATACAAGGACATACCGTCAATCTACTTTATAAGAGTACACTCCAGAATCTAAAAGTACACATGTATGAACATGGTATTTATACAAGGACATACCGTCAATCTACTTTATAACAGTACACTCCAGAATCTAGAAGTACACATGTATGAACATGGTATTTATGCAAGGACATACCGTCAATCTACTTTGTAAGAGTACACTCCAGAATTTAGAAGTACACATGTATGAACATGGTATTTATACAAGGACATACCGTCAATCTACTTTATAACCGTACACTCCAGAATCTACAAGTACACATGTATGAACATGGTATTTATACAAGGACATACCGTCAATCTACTTTGTAAGAGTACACTCCAGAATCTAGAAGTACACATGTATGAACATGGTATTTATACAAGGACATAC
>MJUT01054966.1:580051-606266 GCA_002080005.1 Gigantidas platifrons
CTGAGCCGATGTTTGTTATACTGTTAAGGTCCTTATTCCCTCAGACATTGGTTATCTGAGCCGATGTTTGTTATACTGTTAAGGTCATTCTTCCCTCAGACATTGGTTATCTGAGCCGATGTTTGTTATACTGTTAAGGTCCTGCCCTCAGACATTGGTTACCTGAGCCGATGTTTGTTATACTGTTAAGGTCCTTCTTCCCTCATACATTGGTTATCTGAGCCGATGTTTGTTCTACTGTTAAGGTCCTTCTTCCCTCAGACATTGGTTACCTGAGCCGATGTTAGTTATACTGTTAAGGTCCTTCTTCCCTCAGACATTGGTTACCTGACCCGATGTTTGTTATACTGTTAAGGTCCTTCTTCCCTCAGACATTGGTTACCTGAGCCGATGTTTGTTATACTGCCAAGGTCCTTCTTCCCTCATACATTGGTTACCTGAGCCGATGTTTGCTATACTGTTAAGGTCCTTCTTCCTTCAGACATTGGTTACCTGAGCCGATGTTTGCTATACTGTTAAGGTTCTTCTTCCCTCAGACATTGGTTACCTGAGCCGATGTTTATTATACTGCCAAGGTCCTTCTTCCCTCAGACATTGGTTATCTGGGCCGATCTTTGCTATACTGTTAAGGTCCTTCTTCCCTCAGACATTGGTTACCTGAGCCGATGTTTGTTATACTGTTAAGGTCCTCCTTCCCTCAGACATTGGTTACCTGAACCGATGTTTGTTATACTGTTAAGGTCCTCCTTCCCTCAGACATTTGTTACCTGAGCCGATGTTTATTATACTGCCAAGGTCCTTCTTCCCTCAGACATTGGTTATCTGAGCCGATGTTTGCTGTACTGTTAAGGTCCTTCTTCCCTCAGACATTGGTTATCTGAGCCGATGTTTGTTATACTGTTAAGGTCCTTCTTTCCTCAGACATTGGTTATCTGATCCGATGTTTGTTATACTGCTAAGGTCCTTCTTTCCTCAGACATTGGTTATCTGAGCCGATGTTTGTTATACTGTTAAGGCCGTTTGTTTTACTTGTGCCCAGATTACCGATTTTTGGCTTTCCAATCTCTGTCCAGACGAATATTATATTTTTACAGTTAACAAACAAACGCATGTCGTCTTTTCTGTTGTCATAGCATCCGTCTTAATATCCTAAATTTGCAATCATTGTTTCACATAAAATGCCATTTACATTGTAATATGTTTACGGTAATGTTAACATTATTTGTTTTCGTTTTTTTTTTTTTTTGCTTTGTACAAAGAAAACAACTTAAAACCGTCAGATTTCATCGCATCACAGGATATATATCAATGCATTTGTAACACTAAAGTAGAATTGATAATTGACGGAATTATTGTGGAATCAAAGCTAATTTATTTTTGTGTCCTCCGGCACTTAATCTAGATTTTGATTAGATGAAATGTCAGGCGAAAGTTTCTATGCATTGCATCTAATACTCTATAATTAAATACGACAAATTGAATAAATTGTATGTCCTTCTATTCTTATTATTATTACCTCAAGACAATGCTGGTATCTAGAATATGTAGCAGCTATCAATGATAGATATGTTCGTCCCTACAAAACTCAAAAATTTTAAAAACAATAACAAAATTTGTGGCAGATATTCACTTTGAATAAATTATTAAATAAAATACGACATAGGTTCGTTAGCATTTGCACGACATCCCAGATAAACAATATATTATATTGAGCTAATTCACTGCTGTACGCATAACCGATACCAAAGATTCACATATTGAAAATTCCAACATTGGTTGACACTAATCTAAATCCTAGAAATCTCGGTTATTATTTTTACTTCACGATCCTTAAGAATTACTTTATAACAAAACAAATGGAGGTTGTATTGCTTGTGGTGAAAAGAAGACTTTGTAGATACTAAAGGGGTAATTAGAATCCGTTTGTGTTGAAAATGTGCATTTAACCAGAAGAAGCCACAACCATCTAGTTAATGGTATAATCAGATGCTTTGATTTCCGTCATTTCATCAAATATATGTCTGTAATCATTATTTCTAAGTATGTTTTATTTGTCTAGAAACTCTAGCCTGGACTATACAAGTTTATTAATCTCTTGACAAGTTGCCCTTTCTAAATCGGTTCCGAGGTCGACAGCCGTTCATGGCTTGGTTGATATTACATCTTTAAAATGTTGGTTATATTTTCAGATTCTCTGACTCCAAGCCCCCACCCCCTTTTCCTCACTTTAACAGCTAACGACTTCGATATATTTCATTTAACTTCACAATTTACAACAGTATTTTCCACATGAAATTATTAAGTTGCTAAAAATGTAATAATTGTTAAATCTCACATCCTTCTCACTCAGGCATATGCAATCTTTGACGATCATGGTTTTCTCGCTTCAAACAAAATGTCTATTCTTTTGATTTTTTTCAGGCACACGTCGTGCATATATCTAATATTATTCATTTGTAATAAATCTGACAGATTTCTTTGTTTGAATTCGCTAGTAGTAGCTTTGTATTTTAGATTTTGTAGTTGACTTTGATTCTAGTCATTTCATATTTCTCCAGCATTCTATCAGCTGAGGGGCCCGGTTGGCATAATGAGTTAGGTAGTTGGATCACCTAACAACTCATACAAGCCTATCACCAATATGGCGTGTGGATTCGGGCCCGCCTTTGTAAGTTACAAAAGAGGGTCACTCAACTAGTAGCCGCAAGTGATAAAGTTTACCAGTTACTTGCCCATGGTCGGCGGGTCTCTCCGGGTATTCCGGCTTCTTCCACCACTAAAACTGGTCGCCATGATATAGCTGAAATATTGCTGAGAGTGGCGTGAAAACGCCAAAAATCAAATCAAATCAAATCTATCAGCTGATCTTGAGCTGTACATCTCATTCACCATAAGGAATCCAATTGAATAGTTTATGCGTTTTTCCGTATTTAGTGCAGTTTTGTAATATTCACTGTGATTTCCGCATAAAAGCGATGGTCGCTTCATTTTTACCTCCAGTTGTCTGTAGGAAGGCTCGTGTCTTGTTTGAGTTGATTGTGTTTGTTTGCGTATAGTGGTGTTTTTATTTTGTTTATCGTCATCCTGTGTCTTTGGTATCCAATGTTGCCAGTTTTTGTAGATTGTGCATTCTTGATTGCTACTTCGGTTTTCTCTAACGTTTATTTACAGTGTTGCTTATGGGATACCGTAGACGTTAAGTTCATGTATGAGGCATACAACTTTAACATGTTTTTCTAACTTGCTTTGTTATTAAGACAGACTTCAAAATGTGTCATCCACTTCATGGGATAGTGAGAGCTTAGTGTTGTTATCATATATGAATTTTGCTGGGAAAATGTTATTTTTTAGAATAACTATTTTATTTTCAACACATAATTTTTTTTAAAGATTTTTTCAAACTCCAATATTTTGAAGCTTAATGTACTTTAATATGGCATTTTAGTATTTTATTTATATCACGTTTTTGTTTATCAGTACTACAAACTTAATCTCTTTAATTCGACATGTTTGATTCCAAATAACTAATTTGTCAAGAGTACATACTGTTATTGAATTAAATAAAAGTTCCCGAAATAATTGAATTTACATTAAAATCATTTTAAATAATTTTTATACACTTTACACTATGACATTATACTAAGTTTGTGTTCGTCAGTTTTAGATAACGTTTCTGTTTCTCTTGATGTTTCGTTTATATATATTCATAATTGTTTTTATTTAAATCTTCATTTAAAAAAAAATGTGGATTTTGAAGAACTCTTAAGATCTTAGAGTACATACAATCTAGATTCCTCTCCTCCGGCAATGGCATTAAAACATTTGACTTCTCTACCTTCCACACAACTATTTAGTCTCTTGACATGGTGTCATTTCTAAATCCGTTGAGAGGTCGACTACCGTTCATGGCTTGGTTGATATTATAGCTTTCAAATGTCGCTTATTTCTGGGTTTTTTTATGCTTTGACCCCCTCCCCCACACTAATAAAGCTAACGACTATGATATATTTCATTTCACTTCACGATTTAGAGCAGTATTTTTCCAGATCAAATTGTTAAGTTGCTAAAAATGTAATAATTGTTCAATCTCAAGTTCTCACTCAGGCATATGCAATCTTTGACGATCATGGTTTACTCGCTTCAAACAAAATTTCCAGTCTTTTTACTTTTCTAGTCACACGTCGTGCATACTTAATAAAATATATATAATTTTAGTCATTTGTAATGAACATGACATATTTCTTTATTTGAATTCGATAGCAGTGATTGTATATTTTAGATTTTGTAGTTGACTTTGATTCTAGTCATTTCATTCTATCAGCTGATCTTGAGTTGTACAATTCATTCTCCAGAAGGAATCCAATTGAATAGTTTATGCGTTTTTTCCGTATTTAGTGCAGTATTGTAATATTGACTGTGATTTCCGCATAAAAACGATGGTCGCTTCATTTTTACCTCCAGTTGTCAGTAGGAAGGCTCGTGTCTTGTTTGATTTGTGTTTGTTTGCGTATAGTTGTGTGTTTTTATTTTGTTTATCTTCAAACTGTGTATTGGGTATCCAATGTTGCCAGTGTTTGTGGATTGTGCATTCTTTATTGCTACTTCGGTTTTCTCTAACGTTTATTTACAGTGTTGCTTATGGGATACCGTATAAGTTAAGTCCATGAATGAGGTATACAACTTTAGCATCTTTTTTTTTGTTTTTGTTTTTGTTTTTTTTTTGCCAGACTTCACAATATGTCATCCACTTCTAGTGAAAGTGAGAGTTTAGTGTTATTATCATATAGGAATTTTGTTTGGAAAATTTTATTTTTGAAAATATCTAATTTATTTTAAAAATAGATTCTTTTTAAAAGATATTTCAAACACTGATATTTTGAAGCTTAATGTACTTTAGTATGGCATTTTAATATTTTATTTTTATCACGTTTTTTTCTGGACTACAAACTTAATCTCTTTAATTCGCTATATTTGACTTCAAATTACTAATTTATCAAGAGTACATACTGTTATTGAATTAAATAAAAGTTCCCGAAATAATTGAATTTATATTAAAATCATTCTAAATAATTTTTATACACTTTACACTATGACATTATTCTAAGTTTGTGTTCGTCAGTTTTGGATAACGTTTCTGCTTCTCTTGATGTTTCTTTTATATATATTCATAATTGTTTTTACTTAAATCTTCATTTAAAAAAAAATGTGGATTTTTAAGAACTCTCAAGATCTTAGAGTACATACAATCTAGATTCCTCTCCTCCGGCAATGGCATTAAAACATTTGACTTCTCTACCCTCCACACAACTGTTTAATCTCTTGACATGGTGTCATTTCTAAATCCGTTGAGAGGTCGACTACCGTTCATGGCTTGGTTGATATTATAGCTTTCAAATGTCGCTTATTTCTGTTTTTTTTTTCTTTTTATGCTTTGACCCCCTCCCCCACACTAATAAAGCTAACGACTATGATATATTTCATTTCACTTCACGATTTGGAGCAGTATTTTCCAAATCAAATTGTTAAGTTGCTAAAAATGTAATAATTGTTAAATCTAAAGTTCTAATTCAGGCATATGCAATCTTTGATGATCATGGTTTACTCGCTTCAACCAAAATTTCCAGTCTTTTTACTTTTTCTAGTCACACGTCGTGCATATTTAATAAAATATATATAAATTTAGTCATTTGTAATGAACATGACATATTTCTTTATTTGAATTCGATAGCAGTGATTGTGTATTTTAGATTTTGTAGTTGACTTTGATTCTAGTCATTTCATTCTATCAGCTGATCTTGAGTTGTACAATTCATTCACCAGAAGGAATCCAATTGAATAGTTTATGCGTTTTTTCCGTATTTAGTGCAGTGTTGTAATATTCACTTTGATTTCCGCATAAAAACGATGGTCGCTTCATTTTTACCTCCAGTTGTCTGTAAGAAGGCTCGTGTCTTGTTTGATTTGTGTTTGTTTGCGTATAGTTGTGTGTTTTTATTTTGTTTATCTTCAACCTGTGTATTGGGTATCCAATGTTGCCAGTGTTTGTGGATTGTGCATTCTTTATAGCTACTTCGGTTTTCCCTAACGTTTATTTACAGTGTTGCTTATGGGATACCGTATAAGTTAAGTCCATGAATGAGGTATACAACTTTAGCATCTTTTTTTTTTTTTTTTTTTTTTTTTTTTTTTTGGCAGACTTTACAATATGTCATCCACTTCTGGTGAAAGTGAGAGTTTAGTGTTATTATCATATAGGAATTTTGTTTGGAAAATTTTATTTTTGAAAATATCTAATTTATTTTAAAAATAGATTCTTTTTAAAAGATATTTCAAACACTAATATTTTGAAGCATAATGTACTTTAGTATGGCATTTTAATATTTTATTTTTATCACGTTTTTGTCTGGACTACAAACTTAATCTCTTTAATTCGATATATTTGACTTCAAATTACTAATTTATCAAGAGTACATACTGTTATTGAATTAAATAAAAGTTCCTGAAATAATTGAATTTACATTAAAATCATTCTAAATAATTTTTATACACTTTACACTATGACATTTTTCTAAGTTTGTGTTCGTCAGTTTTAGATAACGTTTCTGTTTCTCTTGATGTTTCTTTTATATATATTCATAATTGTTTTTATTTAAATCTTCATTTTAAAAAAAAATTTGATTTTGAAGAACTCTCAAGATCTTAGAGTATATACAATGTAGATCCCTCTCCTCCGGCAATGGCATTAAAACATTTGACTTCTCTACCCTCCATACAACTGTTTAATCTCTTGACATGGTGTCATTTCTAAATCCGTTGAGAGGTCGACTACCGTTCATGGCTTGGTTGATATTATAGCTTTCAAATGTCGCTTATTTCTGTTTTTTTTCTTTTTATGCTTTGACCCCCTCCCCCACACTAATAAAGCTAACGACTATGATATATTTCATTTCACTTCACGATTTAGAGCAGTATTTTCCAAATCAAATTGTTAAGTTGCTAAAAATGTAATAATTGTTAAATCTAAAGTTCTCACTCAGGCATATGCAATCTTTGACGATCATGGTTTACTCGCTTCAAACAAAATTTCCAGTATTTTTACTTTTTCCAGGCACACGTCGTGCATACTTGATAAAATATATCTAATTTTATTCATTTGTAATAAACATGACATATTTCTTTATTTGAATTCGATAGCAGTGGTTGTGTATTTTAGATTTTGTAGTTGACTTTGATTCTAGTCATTTCATTCTATCACCTGATCTTGAGCTGTACAATTCATTCACCTGAAGGAATCCAATTGAATAGTTTATGCGTTTTTCCGTATTTAGTGCAGTGTTGTAATATTCACTGTGATTTCCGCATTAAAACGATGGTCGCTTCATTTTTACATCCAGTTGTATGTAGGAAGGCTCGTGTCTTGCTTGATTTGTGTTTGTATGCGTATAGTTGTGTGTTTTTATTTTGTTTATCTTCAACCTGTGTATTGGGTATCCAATGTTGCCAGTGTTTGTGGATTGTGCATTCTGTATTGCTACTTCGGTTTTCTCTAACGTTTATTTACAGTGTTGCTTATGGGATACCGTATAAGTTAAGTCCATGAATGAGGTATACAACTTTAGCATCTTTTTTTTTGTTTTTGTTTTTGTTTTTTTTTGCCAGACTTCACAATATGTCATCCACTTCTAGTGAAAGTGAGAGTTTAGTGTTATTATCATATAGGAATTTTGTTTGGACAATTTTATTTTTGAAAATATCTAATTTATTTTAAAAATAGATTCTTTTTAAAATATATTTCAAACACTAATATCTTGAAGCTTAATGTACTTTAGTATGGCATTTTAATATTTTATTTTTATCACGCTTTTGTCTGGACTACAAACTTAATCTCTTTAATTCGATATATTTGACTTCAAATTACTAATTTATCAAGAGTACATACTGTTATTGAATTAAATAAAAGTTCCCGAAATAATTGAATTTACATTAAAATCATTCTAAATAATTTTTATACACTTTACACTATGACATTATTCTAAGTTTGTGTTCGTCAGTTTTAGATAACGTTTCTGTTTCTCTTGATGTTTCTTTTATATATATTCATAATTGTTTTTATTTAAATCTTCATTTTAAAAAAAATGTGGATTTTGAAGAACTCTCAAGATCTTAGAGTATATACAATCTAGATCCCTCTCTTCCGGCAATGGCATTAAAACATTTGACTTCTCTACCCTCCACACAACTATTTAATCTCTTGACATGGTGTCATTTCTAAATCCGTTGAGAGGTCGACTACCGTTCATGGCTTGGTTGATATTATAGCTTTCAAATGTCGCTTATTTCTGTTTTTTTTTTCTTTTTATACTTTGACCCCCTCCCCCACACTAATAAAGCTAACGACTATGATATATTTCATTTCACTTCACGATTTAGAGCAGTATTTTCCAAATCAAATTGTTAAGTTGCTAAAAATGTAATAATTGTTAAATCTAAAGTTCTCACTCAGGCATATGCAATCTTTGACGATCATGGTTTACTTGCTTCAAACAAAATATCCAGTCTTTTTACCTTTTCCAGGCACACGTCGTGCATACTTAATAAAATATATCTAATTTTATTCATTTGTAATGAACATGACATATTTCTTTATTTGAATTCGATAGCAGTGGTTGTGTATTTTAGATTTTGTAGTTGACTTTGATTCTAGTCATTTCATTCTATCAGCTGATCTTGAGTTGTACAATTCATTCACCTGAAGGAATCCAATTGAATAGTTTATGCGTTTTTCCGTATTTAGTGCAGTGTTGTAATATTCACTGTGATTTCCGCATAAAAACGATGGTCACTTCGTTTTTACCTCCAGTTGTCTGTAGGAAGGATCGTGTCTTGTTTGATTTGTGTTTGTTTGCGTATAGTTGTGTGTTTTTATTTTGTTTATCTTCAACCTGTGTATTGGGTATCCAATGTTCCCAGTGTTTGTGGATTGTGCATTCTTTATTGCTACTTCGGTTTTTTCTAACGTTTATTTACAGTGTTGCTTATGGGATACCGTATAAGTTAAGTCCATGAATGAGGTATAAAACTTTAGCATGTTTTTTTTTGTTTTTTTTGGCAGACTTCACAATATGCCATCCACTTCTGGTGAAAGTGAGAGTTTAGTGTTATTATCATATAGGAATTTTGTTTGGAAAATTTTATTTTTGAAAATATCTAATTTATTTTAAAAATAGATTCTTTTTAAAATATATTTCAAACACTAATATTTTGAAGCTTAATGTACTTTAGTATGGCATTTTAATATTTTATTTTTATCACGCTTTTGTCTGCAATACAAACTTAATCTCTTTAATTCGATATATTTGACTTCAAATTACAAATTTATCAAGAGTACATACTGTTATTGAATTAAATAAAAGTTCCCGAAATAATTGAATTTACATTAAAATCATTCTAAATAATTTTTATACACTTTACACTATGACATTATTCTAAGTTTGTGTTCGTCAGTTTTGGATAACGTTTCTGTTTCTCTTGATGTTTCTTTTATATATATTCATAATTGTTTTTATTTAAATCTTCATTTAAAAAAAAATGTGGATTTTGAAGAACTCTCAAGATCTTAGAGTACATACAATCTAGATTCCTCTCCTCCGGCAATGGCATTAAAACATTTCACTTCTCTACCCTCCACACAACTATTTAGTCTCTTGACATGGTGTCATTTCTAAATCCGTTGAGAGGTCGACTACCGTTCATGGCTTGGTTGATATTATAGCTTTCAAATGTCGCTTATTTCTGTTTTTTTTTCTTTTTATGCTTTGACCCCCTCCCCCACACTAATAAAGCTAACGACTATGATATATTTCATTTCACTTCACGATTTAGAGCAGTATTTTCCAGATCAAATTGTTAAGTTGCTTAAAATGTAATAATTGTTAAATCAAAAGTTCTCACTCAGGCATATGCAATCTTTGACGATCATGGTTTACTCGCTTCAAACAAAATATCCAGTCGTTTTACTTTTTCCAGGCACACGTCGTGCATACTTAATAAAATATATCTAATTTTATTCATTTGTAATGAACATGACATATTTCTTTAGTTGAATTCGATAGCAGTGGTTTTGTATTTTAGATTTTATAGTTGACTTTGATTCTAGTCATTTCATTCTATCAGCTGATCTTGATTTGTACAATTCATTCACCAGAAGGAATCCAATTGAATAGTTTATGCGTTTTTCCGTATTTAGTGCAGTGTTGTAATATTCACTGTGATTTCCGCATAAAAACGATGGTCGCTTCATTTTTACCTGTTCTACCTTACTGGAACAACAGCCAGCAAGTACACATGTCGTTCCATTCCGATATGATATAATTTGCATTATGTATAACTAACGCTGTGAGTTTAAATCCCAATCATGACGAGGTGTATTCGATACAACATGTTGTGCTAAAGTTTGTCAGTGCCTTGCGGCAGATCGGTGGTGTTCTCCGGGTACTCCAGTTTCCTCCACCAATAAAACTAACCGCCACGATATAACTGAAATAATTTTGAAAGCGGCTTTAAACACCATAACCCTAACCCTAATAGACACAACATTGCATCGTGTACACCTCACCTAGCGCGGAAGTCGAATTTACACAATTCGGTGGCGACAAATGGATATTAATTTAGTATATTCATGGTGAGAAACAAATTGACAACCACCAAAAATGTGTGTAATAGTATTATATGTCGCTGGATAGTGTAGGTGGATTAGCACGAGTTCTGTGTAAACATCGAGATTCAATTGGACAAATGACGTCGACCCTGAATCCATCTGTATTCTCTCTCCTTAATGGTGCATGTTTATTGCCGAAGGTGCAAGTACCAATTAACTTTTTCTTGGTTTGACTCGAGATGATATTGATATCGAACCTCAGATCTTGCCCACTATAGGTGAGCTTGCACACTGGCTGTCACACAACTTAAGCGGTATAAATATTATGGACATTGAAGTTTTATCTGGTTGATAATCCCTGTATGTTTCATACACGTTCTATTTAAAAAGGTTTACCAAGTATAATATATACGCCTCTTTAATTAATGGAACCGAAGTACATATCGTTAATCGAACGAACAAAAATTACAGGAGTGTTTCCCCTTGTTTCATTAGCAAATAATAACAATCTGCCGATTTCTTTTTTATTTATGTATATTTCTTCCTAGTTTTCACAATAGGAAAAACTCAAATTATAAAGGAAATCCATAAGCAAAACATTTTTTTTTCTGAAATTAATAATATATTTCAGGAAAGGAAAAAAAAGCTGTGTGGAATTGTAACTATGTGTTTGCCACTATATACCACTATATGATGTCATGTGACGATGGCAACATTACTTCGATTATGATTGGCTTGTTGAAAATGCATCGAGGAAAGTATCGATTATATATATACATGATTTATTTATAAAATATTTGCAATTTTAGTTACATAAACTACATTCAGATCATTTACCTTCCGGGTTAAAATAGTATACATCGTGATTTTAACAGTAGGGGTTATAGATGTCGCTGGATAGTGTAGATGGATTAGCACGAGATTTGTGTAGACATTGTGATTCAACTGTACAAAATGACGTCGACTTTGAATCCAGATTTACTCTATCTCCTTAATGTTGCATGTTTATCGACGAAGGTGCAAATGCCAATTTAATTTTCCTTGATTTGACTCGAGATCAGATAGAACCCAGGTCTTTGCCTACTATAAGTGAGCTTGCACAATGACTGCTACATGACTTAAGCGGACATTGAAGGTTTATCTTGTTTAATATCCACGTTAAATTTGAAAGGTTTACCAAGTATAATTTATACGCCTCAATGAGTTAGGTCGTTGGATTACCTAACAACTCATACAAGCCTATCAACAATACGGCGTGGGCTCGCGCACGGCTTTGTAAATTACAAAAAGGTGCACTCGACTCGAAGCCGCAAGTGATAAAGCTTACCAGTTGTTTGCCCATGGTCGGTGCTTCTCTCAGGCTTCTTCCACCACTAAAACCGGTCGCCATGATATATCTGAAATATTGTTGAAAGTGCCGTTAAACACCATTTTTTTTTAAATCATCTTTAATTAATGGAGCTCATGTTTTATCGTAAAGCGAACGATCGAAAATGTCACTATTTTTTTTTCCTTCTTACATTACCGACGAATAATAATCTTCTGATTTCTTTTTTATTTATGTACAATTATTGCTAGTTTTCACAATAGGACAATTGCAAGTTCAAATTATAAAGGAGCCCTATGAAAATATATACTGAAATTCATAATATATTTCAGGAAAGGGAAAAGGAAGCTGTGTGGAATTTTAACTAGGTTTCTGTCACCATTGTTTATCAACAATGCCCCCCACTTATATTAGTAATTTGACATCCATCTGTGTAGTACATATACCGCTATATGATAGCATGTTACGATGGCAACATTACCTCGAATCTGATTGGCTAGTTGCAAATGAATTGAGGGAAGTATTGTGTTTATACATGATTTCTCGTTGACAATGTTCACCATTTTAATTATATAAAGTACATTCAGATCATTTACCTTCCGGGTTAAAATAGTTTACATCGTACAAATAAACACGTGTCAAGGTTTTATTTTTTTATAATAATATTTGTACTGAGGTTAACTTTTTCATGTATAATTGTATATATTGTTTTGTAATGGTGGCTACAATACATTTCTGGAATAGGAATACATTAGTAGGTTCTTTAATACAGTGTTGTAAGAGTTGTATTGTTAGTGAGTGTGATATATTCCGACTGTGATGTAGGGAAACGATGGTAAGACATTGAAATATACATATGTATGAATGATATTCAAAATACTTTATTTTTGCCAATTACAAATCAATTTCTATCGTAAGTAGTGGAAGACATATTCAATAAAATCTAGGAAAGTTAATGACATTTCTAACATATTTGAGGCATAACAAAGGTTTGAAGATACAACAGGGGTAACCAGAAGTCGTAAATAGAAGAAGGACAGACACCACAATGGCCAAATGAAAAGGTAAAAACAACGATTTACAAAACTTTTCACAGAAAACTAAAGATCGAGCAACGTGAACCACACTAAAACCGGGGTCAACTAAGGTTCACCGGAAGGGTTGGCAGATCTTGCTCCACAAGTGACACCTGTCGTTTTGCTGTTAAACGACTACACGAACATCGTATGATATATATTTGATTTGGTTTTTGGTGTTTAACGCCAGTAGTATAGAAGAGGTTTTCAAGCCACATTTGTGGTGGAGCAATGTGGTGGAGCTACCGGAAGTAACGTCAAAGGAAGTGACGTCAGTCACGTGACCTGAAGCGGCCCTGATTTTTCCCTACTACAGTACCATGTATACCAAAGGGGTGTGCGCAACCGGTTTCCCGGACTTTTTTCTCTTACTTTTCCCCCCGTACTTTTTTTCTCGTACTTTTTTTTTTNTGGTTCCTTTTTAAAACAGTCTACAGAACTGAGGACAGGGGACTCTTGAAATGTTTATTTGAAAATTATTTTGTCTTTATTACCATGTATGTATTGTTTGTATTCTGTTTATTTTTGTCACATGCGGTAACTGTATAATGGCAATAAAGTATTTGATTGGTAACCAGAAGTCGTAAATAAAGGAAGGACAGACACTACAATGGCCAGACGAAAAGGGACAAACAACGATTTACAAAACTTTTCACAGAAAACTAAAGATCGAGCAACGTGAACCCCACTAAAACCGGGGTCAACTCAGGTTCACCGGAAGGGTTGGCAGATCTTGCTCCACAGGTGACACCTGTCTTTTTGCTGTTAAACGACTACACGAACATCGTATGATATATATTTGATTTGGTTTTTGGTGTTTTAACGCCACTTTCACCAATATTTCAGCTATATCATGGCGACCAGTTTTAGTGATGGAGGAATCCGGAGAGAGAGAGCAACTGGTAAACTTTATCACCTGCCGCTGCGAGTCGAGTGCACAAAGCTGGGCACGAACCCACGCCGTATTGGTGATAGGCTTGTATGAGCTGTTAGATCCAACGACCTGACTCATTGAGCCATCCGGGCCCTCGTATGATATAGATAGCGTGTTGGATACCAGTATACGTAAATAAATACGAACAGCTTAAATAAAACATGTACACGCTACAACACAAATGAGAGTCAAGACGAACATTGTTTCTACCCGAAATGGTAGCGGACTTCACAACGTGGAACTAAAACGTGAACAATACATGTAATTACACAACATGAAAAATCAAATAAAAAACGGGGGCGAACTCAGGTGCTCCGGAAGGGTAGGCAGCAACTGCCCCACATTAGGCATAATTTGGATTTCGAATCTTTTAACTTTTTTGGAATACATGATGAAGGTTATTGAAGAAACGCGTCGTGCACACCAAATTATACATCTTAGTTTTCATTTAATTGTGACCTTTTCATATTTCTACCTAATCATTAGAAAACCCATCTCATAGAAAATCTTCACATGCAGCAGTATTATTAGGACCTGTCTCACATGAAAAAAGTTCCATTTACAGAATGAAGAACAATGGCGAACAATTCTATTGTGACTTATTACCTTAGTAGATCCTTCCGTACGGCGTTATAAGAGCAGGAGTAATATATTTCGCGAGTGTGAGAAATTCCGTCTTGTCGAATGCGGCTTAGAGGAACGAGGGTATTTCACACACAAATGGATTATTGTAGCTGTAAATACACCAAAAAGCTTGCTCTGTTGTCCAACATGTGCAAAGATTTCGCGGAAACTCATACATGCATTGATGAATACGGTTACTACATTGGAAGAAGAAGAAGAAGAATGTCAGATATTAAAAATACCTTATTTCGACTGAACGGAATACAAACAGAAAATAAAACATTTGTAAAATGTAGAAAAGTTAATATAATTTCCATCAGTTGTAACAGAGTTCTGACCTTTGCTCACATGCTCTCGTTGACTTTAAATTATTTAGCTTCCCAATCTTTTGACCATGACCGCACATGATTAAGGTTTTTCCAGAGACGTATCGTGCGCTCTAATAATAATGATTGATTGATTTTTTGGTGTTTAACGCCCCTTTCAGCACATATTTCAACTATATCATGGCGACCAGTTTTAGTGGTGGAAGAAGCCGAAGTACCCAGAGAGAACCACCGACCATGGACAAGCAACTGGTAAACTTTATCACTTGCGGATGTTGCGAGTTGAGTGCATCTTTTTTGTAATTTACACAGTCGGGCGCGTCCCGCACCGTATTCGTCATAGGCTTAAATGTGTTGTTAATTATATATCTAATGATAATAATTGTGACGTTTTAATAATTCTACCTAACCTTAGGACAATTCATCTCATGTAAGACTGCACCTGTCTTATATGACTTGTCATAGTACTGGGTTCTTGTCTCAAATATCCTTATAAAATTATTCAGATTTTCTTGTTACATTTAAATTTGAGTGGGAACTTTCATAGCTTTTGCTATCAAAAATATGTGGTTTGTTGCAAAGTAACAAAGCAACATAGGAAATGCTTGAAACTATCAAAAGGGGATTAAAAAGCAGGAAATCGAAGGACAAGCAATACAATGGCCAAAACAAAAAAAAGGTATAAACATAGAAAACTAAAGATAGAATAAGACGAACCCCACTACAAACTTGTTACTCATGCTACTAACCTGGTGATAAGTCATGAATGAGGAAAGAACCGGATTGGGAACGGAACTTATATGTGGTCATTTGTGACACAGAAATTTCGAAACGGTTAACTAAGTCATGGTGACAACTGTACAATGTTGGCAGTGATGACTTCAACTTCACAACTAGGAACCATTGCTTCATGACCATCCTTCTCAGCAGAGGGGACCGTCGTGGTCGTCGTGATCGTATGTTAGTTGAATTTACAACTACGTATGCAATCAGTGCCTATCACCCATAAAGTTGTGAGTTCGAATCTCGCTCATTGCGAGGTGTACTCGATAGAACATTATGTGATAAAGTTTGCCAGTTACAGATTGGTGGTTGTCTCCGGTTTCCTCCTCTATTAAAACTGACCGCCACGATATAACTAACATATTGTTGAAAGTGGCGCTAAATATCATAAACCTAGCATAAACCTTTGTTAGTAGCAATCTTTTATCGATGAAATCATAATCATATCGAATGTATTTTTCACGACTCGTACATCATCGAACTTGCCATTCGTATTAAGACTGATTATGCCACCATCTTTTTTTAAAAGTCCTAAATGATTACCTAAATTAAAATGTTTTATAGGATAGCATTGTCTTAAGTTACAAACTAAGTTTTTCTAGGAAGATATAAACACCTTGGTGAAACGTATTCTGAGTACATACGCCGGGGGAAGGTGCTGGTAATTATATTTCGATTGTTATTTGACCTTTGTTTCCTTAATTATTTTCTTGTTTCGATAGTCTTATGTATTATCTAAACTAATAATTGATGGATAAACCAACCTGTGCATGTATATTCGACCTCTATTTTTCCTGTGACGCTATGAAATCTTCGTCATCCTATACAATATATTAAAAATTGCTGAGTTAGATTGCTGTCAAGTTAGACACATGTCTTATGTCTATCTCTAGATTTCCCTTATGAGACTATTGAAGTTTGTATAGCGGATGTGCCCGAGTGGTGTAGGGCACTGGACATAAGGTTAATCGATTGGTGCTGCGTGTATCAAGGGTGTGAGTTCAAATCCCGTCGCGGGAAGAACAACAATCTGTCAGCTCAAAGATCTATTCTAACACTGTTGGGTTTAATTTTCAGACGTATATTTATACATATATATATTGAAATTCACAAAGATTGCACATACCACATACGCAGCATCCGATAGGCCGGTGGTATAGTAAACCAAGCTATTGTCATCGCAACTGCCCATGGACTCGTCAAGCGTAAAAATCCTACATTACTCAGTGATGCCGGTGGACCACTACACATAGACATGGCTTGGGGCCGTATCCTTCCTAAAAAGAGGTGGTTACATCGAATGCAAATGACCCAAAGCAGCCAGAAAGCGTCCAGGTGACTTCGACCACCAGAAATCTGAATTGTTGCGTATCATTAAAGAGACGGTGACCAAATACAGCATACCACCACAGTTCATTTTCAACTTCAACCAAACCGGCCTTAAGATTGTACCAGTCTCCAACTAGACCATGACATCCGAGGGATCCAAGCAGGTCGACATCATTGGTTTAGACGATAAACGTGAGATCACCGCTTTACTCGGCAGCACAACAGATGGAAGTCTTCTACCACCACAAATTGTGCATCAAGGTAAAACAGACCAGTGTCATGCCAAGTACCCAATTCCTGACGACTGGAACGCTTCACACACCGAAAACCACTGGAGTACCGTGGACAGTATGATCCGCTACATCGAAAATGTGCTTGTTCCGTCGACAGTGTTATATTTTTTATTTTCCATTTTATTTACAAATGAAGTAATGTGTTATCTTGAGGAGTGACACATATTGAACAGATTTTTTTTAAATTAAGTTTAACCTCCGTAATCCAATATTACTAACAGACTTTAAGAAGATCGTACCCATTCAACCATTATATCATTGATATAGCTTCCTACCATGAAGCTGATTTTACTGACATGTAAAGATTAAATATACTTTTACTTAATGTAAGATATTACACAGATAAAATTAAATTTAGAGACTCTAAATCAGACGAGATCGTATCGGTAGATCGTGGGCTTGGTTCCAAATCGCGTTAGACCACACTTTAATCTTGGTATTTGCTGCTTCTCCGTTATGCGGGTAGCAGTATAGAGTAGGAGCAAAATGTTGTTGGCTCGGAGTCCGAATATTTACCAGTGGACTTTTATTTCAACGAGACTGCAAAAAAACAAAAATCAAATTAAGTCGTGTTGGAAGTAACCGCAGGAACAGTCAAGAATAGACAATCCATAGACAAAAGCAACAATAGGAACAAGACACAGAACGAAGACAAACAAAAGAGAAGAAAAACATACAACACAGAAAACTATAATGATGAGCAATCACCAAATCCCGGGGGTGAACCCATTCGCGGGGGTGTAAGCAGTTGCTGCTTCTTATAAGAAACACAACATGTTACTCGTATGATCAAATCAGATAAAACTCTTGTCAATGAAACAATAGATTATTTTAAGCAAAAACTACACAAAGTCTTCCGGTTACCTCCCTTTCAGTGTGTATAATATATAATTTCTAAATCGGCAGTTGATGATTATTAGGTTCATTTTTATTTCCTATTTTCACTTAATGGCACACAAAAAGAAATGATGTATATCGTTAACACTAATTTCACCAGGTAACTTTTTTCATTGTACCATGTGATATAGGACATTTAAATATTAAAAGGCTACTCATCAACTGACCATTAAGGTGATTGTCAATTGCTATTGATTTCCATTAACATTTAAATGTACTATGTCACATGGTATACAGTCTATTTTTTTTAACTGGTTGGGTGTGGCTTAACACGGGTTGACTGATTACAGGAAAGTCCATGTATTAAGTACAGTCTGTTATTTGTACTCACTCCAGCCAGATTTTTACACTTCAGAAAATATAATTAACATAGAGACCTAATGGATAACTTTTTTAATAATTGACCAAAAATTTTGAAATTAATTGTCAGAGTTCGTATATATAATATATTAATATACATCTAGAAATAAAATTGTTGATTTGAAAACTGGATTTTTAAGAATTTTTTTCTGTAGGTTTAATAGAAGTCAAACGGACTATAATACAAATTTAGGAGTCCTTTGTTAATAGTAATTATGTAGACACGATGCTAACGGAAGTGAATTGTGTCCATACAGTGGTTAATTTGATGAACATGATCAAGCTAAAATATAAGCATTGATACCAAACACATCAAATATCAGGTACGAGTGGTAGTGGTTTAGGCTAATAGCCCAAACAAACAAATTTTGAGACCAACTTGCAGTTTCTCAAACCAAATTGCAGCCCGTTATATATTATTTGCATGTAGACGTTTAAAAAAAAAACAGTTTGAAGATACCACAGGTGTAATCAGAAGCCGTAAATCGAAGAAGAACAGGCAACACAATGACCAACAGTACAAACGAAGATCTAAAGAACACTGCAAAGACAGCTAAATATCGAACAATACGAACCCCACTAAAAACCTAGGTGAACTCGGGTAAGCATTTCTTGCTCCACATGTGGCACCCGTCGTGGTATTCTTGTTATAAACATCATTCGTTTGGAGATAATAAATGGGTTTATTTTATTGTACGCGGGATTGGTACATTATTATCCCCTCGCCAATGAACTTGCGAAGGGATATAGTAACGCTACCGTCCGTCTGTCCGTCCATCCATTCTTCCGTAATATCCTTGTGAACACTCTAGAATTAACATCCTTCAACGGATTTTGACCAAACGTGGTACACTTAGTCCTTAAGAGATTCTGGAACCCTATTGATTTTCAAGGTCATAGGTTAAAGGTCAAGGTCACGTGGTCAAAATTTTAGGCGAGAGGATACGCCACGCTTTGCGTTGCCCTTGTTATTAAGAACAGGTGTGATCTGAGAAGCGAGCGATAAATTGTATCTGTAATGTACAGACACTGAAAGGAACATGCAAATATTTTGGCTTGCAAAATTTATGTGTAACAGTGTACCAAAACAAAGAAAACGCATTGCCATGTATGTCACACATGATAAAGCTTTTCATTATGTTGTAGGAAAAATTTTGTGATAATGACTTGATTAGTGGGGTAGAGTAATAGTGTTTAACGCCACTTTCAACAATATTTCAGTTACTAGTATATCGTGGCGACGACTTGGTTATAAGTCTAGAACAATCGTCAACTTAAAATCCGCGAAAAGATTGCAGCAATTAATGAAAAGAAAAATTGTAATAGCACATACGAACTCGAATATTATGTTATACAATTAATCAGTACCTAATCTAAAACGATCGAGTTTCAATCAAAAAAATATGATTGTTTAGTTTCATTTTGAATTCCCATTTTCCCTTAATGATAAACAAAAAAAATAAGAGGTATGTCGTTGACACTAATTTCACCAGGTAATTTTTTCAGAGTTTAAAAAAAAAAACAATTTTAAGATTTAATAGGAATCTTCTGAAGAATAAAATTATGAAATAAATCACATATTATTGATACGCCATCTACTAATAAGAATGCGGGGTCCTTTGTTAATAGTAATTCTGTAGACACGATACTAACGGAACCGAATTGTGTCCATGCAGTGGTTAATTTGATGAACATGATTAACCTTTGAACAATGAAAAAATTAATTATTTTAAGGAAATTTTACAAAAGTCTTCCGCTTACCTCCTCCGTCAGTGTGTATAATATATAATTTCTCAATCGGCAGTTGGTGATTGTTGGTTTCCTTTTGACTTCCAATACCCCTTTAATGACAAGCAAAAAGAAAAACAAAATAATGTCACTGACATTCACTTCACCAGGAAGCCATTTTGAAATCTAACTTGTATCAGCAAGACGTACCGTGTTTTTTTTTAATATATAACGGAACACTTCTAAGAAGGAATAAAAGTATATAAGGGTAATAACAAAATTAACGAACATCGAGCAATCTTCCAAAGGGAAAGGCAAAACTCATAAGTCAACAAACGGACAAAATCAGTCAACAATCGGGAAAACTGGGAAAACGCAATAGCCCAGACATGGTAAAGGCATTTCTAAAGAAATGGTGGGTTGAATCAGATTTCATCTTTATTATTTAAACAGAGAGAATCAATGTTATATAAATGATATGCTGTTGTGACTACTTATATAAACTTTTAGGATCCTTTGTTATTAGTAATGGCGGATACACGAAGCATTAACCGAACTGAATTGTATCTCCAAAGTATAGTTAATTTGAAGAACATATTTCATTTGCGTGTAAATAAGTGTTTCCAAACCTCACCTGTTATTGTCCTTTCCCCCCTTCTGATTACCCCTTTGGTATCTTCAAATATTCCTTATGATAACAATGTTACTCCTTTGCCTGTTTAGAATGTATAAATTATATGTAGCTATTATGTTCCAGCAGCGTATGATAAAATCTGCAACATTGGAAAAATTTTAGAAAATGACCTTAGTGACAAGACCGTAAATATTAACTGTATTGTTCATTGTTGAAAGGTGGTTAAAATATTCCCTTGACCAAATTATAAACACGACATGGTATGGATACAGAGCAAAGATATCACTGGTAAAATCGGAAGTAAAAATTGGTGGCACTTAGTCAAAAGTCTTCTTCATAGTGATTCAGGTGGTGATCGATCTATGCCGCCACTTCAAGTTGAAAATGACATGATACAAGACGACAACAAAAAAGTGGAATTGTTTAATGACTATTTTTGAAAACAAGCTGACCTTAATGATTCTGAAACTCCCGTGGCTGATATTACTGATATATTGATCAATGGTCTTGAACAAATTACTATTGCAGAAAACGAAGTAAAATATATATTGAAGAAACTTTTATCATTAACACTTTCTACCTTTCCATCAGAATGGAAATATGCTAATGTGACCCCAGTTTTAAAAACAGATTGTCCCAGTAATTTGAAAAACTACAGACCAATTTCCCTCATTATTATACTTGACAAGGTAATGGAGCGATTAGTCTATAAACATATTTATAACTATTTGATTGACAATAACTTAATTACTTTACATCAATCTGGTTTTACTCCTGGAGATTCTGCCGTTAATTAACTCCTATACATCACTAATGAATTTGGTAGAGCGTTGGATGAAGGTAAGGAAGTGAGAGTTGTCTTTTGCGATATAAGTAAAGCTTTGGACCGAGTTTGGCATAAGGGATTACTTTGTAGCTTGAATCAATAGGTATTAGAGGATCGTTATTCTCTTGGGTGAAAAACTACTTGTCTGAAAGAAAACAACGTGTCGTAATTAATAATTCAACTTCTAGTTGGCATGACATAAATGCTGGTGTACCCCAGGGATGGATTTTAGAGACTCTTTTGTTCATTGTTTTCATAAATGACATACTGACCGATATTAATTCGACTATAAAACTATTTGCCGATGACACTAGTCTGTACTTAATTGTAGACGACAAGCAAGAAACAGCACAAACACTCAATGATGACCTAGTGAAAATACATGCATGGTCGACAAAATGGCTGGTAAATTTTAATCCACAGAAAACTGAAACCATGACTATCTCTCGAAAATTAAATAAACTCCATCAACCTAACCTTATTATGAATAATACTCCCCGGCTTCCTCCACCACTAAAACTGGTCGCCATGATATAGCTGAAATATTGCTGAAAGTGGCGTTAAACACCAACTATCAAATCAATCAAATCCTCTCTTTCTACAATTTTTTAATTAGATTTTGGAATTATTCTGACTTAAGGGGGTACCATACACTACAGGGAGATAACTCTTTAAAATCAGTTGAACGTTTTGGTCATATAATGTTTGTATATGCAGATTTCAAGCTTCTCGGTGATCAAAACCACAGAGAGAAAAGCTGCTATGTGGCTGGTGAATTTATAGCGTTGAGTTTGTTGGTTGGAATTTGTAAAATTTTGATGTTTATTACAGTGGATATATTCAAACACACTGTCAAAAAAAAATAACAAAAATTAAACGAGCAGATCAAATTTTACCTGAAGTGTATTGTACCACCTTAATAAGCATATAACACGCTTTTTCAATCACCACTAAAGTTCCGTTATAAACGTGTTGTATGTACTGTATAAGTTGCTATTTTCGCGAGAACTATAACTTCGTGAAAAAAAAAAACCGCGGAAATATCTTCCTATTAAATACTGATATTTTTTACATATACGTAATCGCGAAAGAAAAAACTAGCGAATACACTTGACCTTCATATTAGCGAATTCTATGCATGTGTAATTTTAGGTACACAAATATCGATTGAAATGTCCATCTTCATTTATTATGTCTGATATGGTTAAATCATAAATAGGGTCAATGATCCCTTTTATATGGTTCTTCCCTTCAATACTATGTGTCATAAAAATTAATCAAGAGAATGGATTTTCAATTATTCATAATATACAGAGAGTGGACAGAATAATCAAATTGTTCATCACTTCCAATTTCCCCTAAATCTACATAATAAATTATTTTATATAAAAACCACTTTCAAACAATTCATATAAAGTCATGTTGATTTGGTCAATTCCAATAATTATCACGCACGAAAGAATAATTACGTTAAAATTTGTTATTGATTCATGTTTGATTGGACATTCTCAGTTTTCTCTAACGTTTATTTGCAACTTTTAACAAATTAAAAACAGTCTTCAATTATTTGAACCGAAAGGCAGTAATGCATTGTACTTATTTAATAGTTTATGACGTTTAAATACACGTTAGAGAAACAGAATGGACAACTGTATACTGTGTACCGAAAATGGCAACATTAGGTACACAAGACACAAGATGGAGACGAACACAAGACACAAGATGGAGACGAACACAAGACACAAGATGGAGACGAACACAACACAAGATGGAGACGAACACAACACAAGATGGAGACGAACACAACACAAGATGGAGACGAACACAAGACACAAGATGGAGACGAACACAACACAAGATGGAGACGAACACAACACAAGATGTTCTGGACACCACTATACGTAAGCAAACACAAATAACGTAACAAAGACATGATTCCTCCTACAAACAACTGGAATTCTAATTTGATCTGCATCGTGGTGCTAAGGCTAACTCTTGCACGCCTCCAGTGCAGTATATCATAAGTGCGAGCCCTGAATGGGTCAAACCAAGGACTAAGATTGATATGCGGATATGTGTTTCTTCTCCACTAAGCACGCAACATTAATATGTAAGAGCAAAGTCCGGTTGATTCGGAATCAGTGTCCGAGTGGTGCGACATGTATGCCCGCGGATTAGACTGTTTTTTTTAATGAGCTAGCACTATGAAAATCCAACTAACCGTGTTGGTCTAACTAGTACAAAGTGAATATAATCATCATCCCATGGTAATGTAACTAGTTCTAGCCATGATTTACAAAGTTATGTGCCATATATTTGTTCCCACTGAAATAATTTACTATATATTTCATATAAAACCACATTTTTTAAAATCAATATCCTGAAGTCATTTCCGGTCAGATTTTGATGAAATTTACACCAATAATCTCAGAATTGGTTGCTACTTTTTCTGATAGTGTTGAAATAATTTTATGATTAATACTTTTGGAAAAATCACGATTTAAAGACACATTTAAGTTTTTGTGTTCAAAAATAACATAAGTATATAGGGAATAATGACGTTAAAAATTAATATTTGTGTTTAAATCATGATTTCTCCAAAAGTATTAATCATAAAATTATTTCAAAATTATCAGAAAAAGTAGCAACCAATTCTGAGATTATTGGTGTAAATTTCATCAAAATCTGACCGGAAATGACTTTAGGATATTGATTTTAAAAAATGTGGTTTTATATGAAATATATAGTAAATTATTTGAGTGGGAACAGATATATGGCACATAACTTTGTATATGAAAACTTGCTCACTTGACGTTAACAATACTACATCACTAAACTGAAATTAAGATTTGTAGTTTTGTATGAAAAATAAGAACCACTGGAAGATAAGAATAGCGACAGACAATATACATAATAATATAATCAAGATCAAGATTATGACTCATCAAGTTATATGTTAGGGTTGTCATTTTACTCTCATACTTTTTTTACCGCATCAAACGTGTTTAACTCCGCCACTTTCTATTGCGTGAGTGAGTGATTGGTGTTTAATGCTAAATCGGCAGTTTTTCAGCTTAAGTATAGCGAGTACAAGTTCATTTTCAATGAAATGACGATGATGAGGTCCGATTTGTACTAGCCCAACAGGCTAAGCTGGATTTATATAGTGATATTCAAAATTGTATTGTCATTAAACAATACAGTTTGTGACAATTATACAAATTTTACAAATAAACATGTAACAAAGAGAACATAAAATCGACATTTTCAAGTAAATATGTTAGGAGTCCGCTGTCCTCAGTTCTAATGACTTTTTTTTTAAAAAGGAACCCAGTTCATTTACTTGAGATGGTGTTGATGGGTTTAAAATATATGACAGTTTTTCTGATTCTGATAAGTTATTAAAAATTTGATTTTCGTTGTTCAAAATGTTAACAGCTCACTGAAACAACAGTCCGTGGACAGACATGTCGCCCCACTCGGACATATTATCCTGATTCTGAACCGACCAGTTTTTCCTCTTTCTCCTTAATGCTGCATGTTTAGCTGAGAAGCAACAAATGCCTATTGTATAGTCTTTGGTTTGACCCGAAGAAAGCCGGACTTAGACGGATACAGAGAAAAAGAAGAATAGAAGTGCAGTATCTTCCAAATAGAACAAATGCAGGATATATGTAGGGGATCAGTTGGACCGTTGGAACGAACTGAAGGAAGTGCTATGCGTCCAAACTCACGCTGAAGTGGCAAAGATTTTGCTTGATAGGTAAGCCGAGCATGTTGCCTTCTTTTCTCAATCGTTTTTCATGTTTTATGAATTTATGATGATGCCTATGATCATTTTCGGTAGATATTATTCAATATATGTAATTTTGCACCTGGCAACAGCAAATTATTGTCAATGAGGAGCATAAAACGGCCGTATTTGCGAGGTAACCAAACACATCCGTGGTACTGGCATACAAATAGATAAAAATAGATTTGGCCTCGCTCAGGTCAGTGCATAATTAATTACCTTCCAGTAACGATGGTCAGCTTTTTTAAATCGAAAAAAAAACAACGTTTCGTAGCGTATTCGGAAATAATTCGGCGTTTAATTTTCATTTTATGAAGGTCAGTACAGAAAACAATAATTTTGGGTATGAAAAAATTACGATTTTGGTAGACAATATGCCTTTAAATATATTACGAATACAATTCAGGATTACAACGTTCATTGTATCAACGTTGTACACTAAGTAAAATGTGAGGGAGTGTTGGCATAATACTCACACGTGAAAAACATGTCCATGACCTTAGTATTTCACTGAGAGGGGACGTGCGCGCCCATTAAACAAGTTTAACACCACTACAGTACTTAGAAGTATCTAAGCCAAGTGTGCAGTCATCAATACACGTGTGAGGGTTTTCTATGTTGCCTCTTT
>MJUT01054966.1:618756-656700 GCA_002080005.1 Gigantidas platifrons
CATATCTTTTTCTCCGTTAAATTCAAATCCTAGAACATAAATATGGGGCTTTTCGTCTTATTAAACGTCTTAGGAACAAAAACAAAATAAGAAGAAAAAAAGAAGTAACAACCAAAGGGCCTAAGCAGGACTGTCAACATTTATTTGTAGATTTGTTATGTATGTATCCCTACAGTAATGACCTATTATAAGCAGAAGCTACTTATTTGGCTATTAGTCACTTATTTACAGTCACTTACTGATCTTTGAACTCGTCGTGCTTATGTCGTTTTAATTTCTGTGATCCTTTGGTTAACAGCGATATTATACACGTTCTTTGCTCATTGTTTTGATCTTTGCCATCGGGGATTTATATAGCGAACTCGTCGGGTTGGAATCCCATTGTTCAGCATCATCCCACCCCATGTATATATCTGTCTCGTGTCAGTGCCTACAATTCTGTTTGAGATTTGTCAACGGAATAGAACGTGTTGTTGTGGTTGACTATTATGTAGTTCATTACTGTTTAACTGTATATTCTCAATATTATATGGCTTCGTTTGTTTTAATTTCTAGGTATGACAACAATGGTCCACGATCCATGTCCGTCTACTATTGTGGATAGTGTAGGTAAGTACATCTCTATCCTTTGCCGTCGACCCTTTACTCCAGCATTTTCTCAAATTACGATACTCTGTGTTTGTTGAATAATTCTTCTGGGTTGGATTTTAATAGACTTGCAAACCAACTTATATGTAATTTAAATACACATCTACCATAATTACATGCGGATGGACTATCCACTACTACATATTAGACCATCTTGAAATAGAATGAAGCAATGCTTTAATTATGATAATAGTATATTCATTCGTATATCTAAGTTTCTCCTCTAAACTCCTTGAAAACTATCAGTGAACAATACCATATTTCAATGAACATGATGATGTATTTATCTTACTTTCTTTTTAGATAAATATAGAATAACGTTAAACTGTATTAAGGAGAGTTTGAAGAAACCAAATGGGTAATCAGATCTGTAAATGGAAGACGAACAAATATACAACAGACACCAAAGTCATTTTTCAAGCTAGAAGGTGACCAAAATTGGATGTGTCATATTGTTTTGATTATTTTATTGTTCGTACTGTCACCATCTATTTTCATCATTCTTGCTTTATCTACCAAAATTAACATCTGGCCCAGAAGTTGTTACATTACTACAATTATTAACAGTTTCTACACAGGAGTCAGTATTTGTTCCACAGGGACAACAAAGTCACAAACTAAAATATAAAAGCTTTTATTTTTATTTTTGGAGGGGGGGGTCAATTTTACTTATTTTGTACAATACTCAGAGGTTATTAAATAGCGACATAAGAAAGAGTGCTTCATCTATTTCGTCGATCATCAAATGTTCAAATATGGATGTAAATTAAACTGATGGGACTAATGCTGTTGTTGATAAATGTTGTTGTCAATTTACATTAAGTAAAAAAAAATCAATGTTAACGATGAAATATTATTGTGAATACATAGAGATTAATAATGACCTTTACCATATATGCCCAGGTATCCTCCCGAGACGCAGCCGAGCCGAGGGCTTATATTGGTCGAGGGATGATATGGAAAAGGTCATGTATTAATCTTTTATCATATACCTCCGAAAGATTGTTTTATAAAGTAAATAAACAAAATGAAATAATTAAATGAATTTATACTGAAGCTTAATTGTGTATTCAACAGATACATTTTCAGGACATTATTGTCTCTACCCCATAAATATTAATGACAACATTTTCTATAAAGGCATCTTAAAACATAGAAAAAATGCATGTGATTCCTTAGTGTCGTTTTTTTATTTCCCGTGATTCGTGACGAGGTCATTGCCCTTGAATCGTTTTCATTCAAAATTATTTACGTTCTCCGTGATATAATCATCGATCATCTAACGTTTCTATAATGTGGTTTTCTTGAAGACAATTTTCCTCTCTCAACTCGGTTCCTCAATAGAACAGGCATCCTTACTTCCATATTTGTCATCTCCATCGATTCTTGTTGACACGATTAGTGTGTCAGTTAATGTTTGTTAGCAGACGACACCGGAAATACAGGTAATAGCTTGCACGAGACGTACGATTATGGATTTTTTGCACGAGACGCCTATATGGGTGACAAACCTGGGTGTATATTATGGCTAGTTTACTTGCGGTTGTTAGACATATGCAAAAACTATCATATTAAGTATCTAATAAATGGCAGTAAATGTTCATAATAAAGTATTATACTGATTTGAGCTATATTTCGATATCAAATAAATACGGATTCCTTGCCAGACAATTGATGCAATAGATATATCAATACATTATATTATTTACTTCATAGCAGTGGCTGATATGTGTAAGTCAAGTTCTGCAATAGAAGAAACAGGTTCTGGAAGTCACAAAGTAGACAGTGTTGTATTACGTATAATGACCCAACAAGATGACTGCATATGTCGCGTAATGATAGACAATCAAAAAGATACAGTAGTTGTAGGAATCAGACAATATGATGGTCTTACATCATCAGCACCAGAGGAAGCTGAATGTGGACTTGCAGTTGATGTAAATCATATACCTAATATATCAACAGGAAATGTAATAGCTCCTATTGAATGTCTTGTGAACGGTACACTTCGTCATACAACACTGTTTCAAAAGAGTTATCTGCAATTTAGATCTAGAATAATACATGGAACCTTCAATAGAGGATAGTGTATGCATATATCACGAGGTAGCATGACTTGCAACATACATTAGAACTTAAATAATTATATTTTAGATATGTTCATATTAATAATTAAGATTTTGTGAAATGACGAATAATCATTACAATAACTTTTGATTTTCCTGTCATATACCATTAGTGATACCTCACATACATTTACATGTGTATCAAACAGTTAAAAAGCAGCTATACTGGAGTATACTCGAAAAAATATCATAGAAATACATCGATTTTATCTGATGTATATGATTTGTATATAGTTGTTTGTCCTTTTCTAGCTTTTTGCATCTTCAAACTCTTCATAAAAACAAATTAAGGTGGAATATGAAACAATCCATACAGATATTCTATAATAATTACATAATCGTTTTCGAACAATGAACTTTGTGGTGTTTATTTTGCAAGTGCATCAGAATATTTATTTATCAAAGCTCCAATCATAAATTACATCTGTATATCTTTATAGGTACAAAACAATACTAAATGAAAGAAGAACAAATGAGAATGTAAACAATTCCAATCATCAAGTAGAATATAACAGACATTATTGTGATTTGACAAATAATGGACCGAACGTTCCAGGACAAGAATATGATATTATTGATAGTAATTATAATACCATTGATGTTGATAGATATCATCCCTCTAACAACGTAGTATGCATGTAAGGAGAATATATTAGTGTTGAACCTGATGGACATTTGACGACTCACATTAATTGAGGACAAAAACAAAAATTATCCAGAAAATGTATGCCTTTACTATTTTAATTATACTTTGATTTCTCGAAAAAAATATTTTTACTAAAACTAAAACTAGCTATGATAATGGGAACAGTTACTTGAGAGAAAGAAAGAGTAATTAAATAATTTTACTTAGACACACCATATATATTTTTGAAACAAATAATGTTACAGATGATCTTGGCTTTAATCTGGCTAAAAGTTCGCACAACCAAAATATCTGGTCAGTAGGAAGAGATTTAAAATTCTGCCAGACTACCAAGTTCAAGTTCTTCCTACCTCATTCAGAAAAAAATATGGTCATTTCTTAAGTTTGAAATCTTTGTATGCTAAATGGGGTTCGTGTTGTTCACTTTCCCCTATTATGTTCTTAGGTCCGTGCTTTTATTTCCGCTGTGTTTTCCATATGAAATCATGCTCTGTTCGTCTTTATCCGCAATTGCTCATTGGACAGCTCGTGTCTTTAGCTGTATTTGCTTACGCATATTAGTGTCAACACGACCTGACTGTATAAGTAGCAATGCGAGTGTCTTACAAGATGCAGAAACCGCTTACCCTTCGTTATCACTTGGGTTCAATCTGGTTTTTATTTGGGCATATGGATTGTCCATTCGTGTTTCCCTAACTTTTATATTAAGACCTCACCAGACCAGTTTTGGAAAATAAACCAGCCATATGTTCTGTCTACTTTTCGGCTTAGATGAAGATCACAAATAATTTGTCAAAGACGTTAATATTTTAATTAAGTGCACACGACACCTTTCTGACATAACCTTAATCAATTACGCTCCAACTAAAAAGAACCGGAAAGCGAAATAATCTATAAATAAAGTCACCGGAAGCAACAACAAAAAACAAACAAACAAAGGATATAAACAGTATAGCCAGTATCAGCTATAACTACATATACATTAGTTACAATAATAACATCTTTATGTAGGAACTGTCTATTTTAATAATAACTATATCTAATAAGCCGGGTGCGGCTAAAACGAATCAGAGTTTACAACAATACAGAACAGACATTTTAAAACACTAACAACGTTAAAAAATATATAATGCGTATTGGGCAATCTAGATGATAATTTGAAAATAATAAAGCTAACAATATACAAAGTATTATGGTTAGTTAAATAATATACTTACATATTGAGAATAATAGTCTGTATACATCTGAAAACTATTATCTATGCGCTGGTATGATGCCATTGATTATAGGTTTATTATATTTTTCTATAATTTAATTAAGCTCTTCTTTTAGTGGAAATATTTTAGTTTGTTTTGTTTTAGTTTTATATAATTTACATCTAACTAGAGAATGACTCGTACATGTAGTGTTGTCATTATTTCATAAAACGAGTTATTTACACTGCGAGAACAAATCTATCATGCATTTCTTATTTCAAATAAAAAATAATAGAGGTGTAGTTCCTGTTATTTTACCGGCAATGATTTTACCCATTGACACTAAATGCTATAGCCTGTCTTAAAACACGTACAGAACAAAGCTGTAATTGGGGGATGTGGTCAACATAACATATTTTTTCTGCCTCATGGTATTTATTGTACAATAGAAGTATATACATATTTGGTATGTCTTATTTCACAAATATATAGAGAAATGTTGAAGATACTAAAGGGCGAACCAGCGGCCGTAAAATCTTTAGTTTTCTGTGTAGTGCTTTCTAGGTCACTGTTTGTCATTGTAGTGTCCGTCCTTCCATTTACGGGTTTTGACTACCCCTTTGGTGTCTTCAAACTGTTCTTTAAGAGAGATAGACAACACAACGACCAAAAGAAAAAAAGGGACAAGAAGACGAAAATGGCCGACAAAACAATAAACAGAAAACAAAGACTTGAACAATAAATCTTTTGTATTCCTATTTGTATTAACGATAACAACATTCTGATTAATGTATATCGATTTGTATCAGAGCGCAATAATGCACTTTACGTGCCAGGAGAGGGATAAAATGAAAGACAAAGAATATCACACTGTCGGAACAGTTCCAAAACCCAATAGAAAAATCGCACAAAGGCAATCGATACACCAAGCACACAGATTTGCTAATTGAATCTTCAAATCCTGATATAATCATTGGGACGGAAACATGGTTAAAACCAGAAATGTATGATTCCGAAGTTATTCCACCATCATATACCTTTTATAGAAATGAAAGGGCAGATGGATATGGGGGAGTATTACTTGCTGTTAAATCCGACATTACGAGCAGTGAATATAGCAAAAGTAAGAACATTGAATTTATAGCAGCTAAAATCCAACTATCAAAGCAAAAACCACTAATAATAAGCAGGTATTATAGACCACCAAATAAAACATATACATTAACAAAACTGTTGAGGAATATTCCTCATTATGTAATAACAACAAAAGTGCTACTGTTTGGATTGGAGGCGACTTCAATCTGAGTGACATAGATTGGCCAAGTGAACATATTACTGGCACTCAAAAAGGGCGACAAAAATACACAATCAAATTACCGGACAGTTTCACTCACCTGTATCCTCTGTAAACTTTTGGAACATATTATACAATCAAGCATCATGAAACATCTTGACACTCATAAATTCCTCACAGATTCACAACAAGGTTTCAGAGCTAAACGATCTTGTGAGACTCAACTTATTTTAACCTTGGAAGATATTCTAAAAACTACATCAAAAGAAAAACAAATAGGTATTGCAATACTTGATTTCAGTAAAGCTTTTGATAAAGTTCCACACCAAAGGCTCAACAACAAATTATTGTTTTTTGCATCCGTGACAAAACCCTTAATTGGATCAGCTCATTTCTTCACAACCATACACAACTAGTTCTTTTGGACAACGTAAAATCATCAACTGCATCCGTAGATTCAGACGTGCCTCAAGGAACAGTCCTTGTACCATTACTTTTTCTCTTCTACATAAATGACTTACCTAAAAATGTAAAAGCCAATGTAAAATTGTTTGCTGATGATTGCCTCCTACATAAAGAAATTAACAACATCTCTGACGGACAAGATCTGCAAAATGATCTAAAAGCACTCGAGTCTTGGGAAAATGAATGGCAAATATCCTTTAACGCAGACAAATGTTTCATCGTCACTGCAGGAACAAAAAACACAAAAATCAATTATGAATACAAAATACATAACCAAGATTTAGAAAACAGTACCACACAGTAAATACACTCAGCAAAGACCTCTCTTGGAAACCGCACATAAATAACATCACTAAAAATCAAATAAAACATTGGGTTTCCTCAGAAGGAATTTATATAGCTGTACACACAAAGTGAAAGAAAGGCATTTACAACACTAGTAAGACCATCACTAGAATATGCGTCATCATGCTGGGATCCACACATTAAAGAACATATAGAAGAATTAGAAAAGGTACAAAGGAGGGGCGCTCGTTTTGTCTTCAACAACTACAAATCGAGAGAGCCAGGATGTGCTACCAACATGCTCAACACACTCCAGTGGGAACCACTGGCACACAGGAGAGCTAAGTCTAGAGTCACCATGTTATATAAGATCAGAAAAAGTCCTGTAGATATTGCACCAGAGAAATGTCTTACAGGTGGTGACAATAGAACCAGGGGGAACACAAATACAAAATTATAAGTGCAAAGAACAACATCTAAAAAACATTATTTTCCCCTAGAACCATCATAACCTGGAACTACCTACCAGTAACTGTAGCCCTAGCTCCTGACCTAGATAGCTTTAGGTCAGGATTGGAGGGAGTTCAGTTCCCACCACATTGTATGTAAAGACACCTACACCTCAGCAATGTATATATGTATATATGTTATTAAATATTCTTCATTTACTTTATTAATTTTCGTTATACATCTTTAAAGTCTCCACGCCAAAGCAATTGCACTCGATGTTTCGAGCTCTGCTTTGTATCCGGAAGAAGAAGATATATTTGACCGCTCGATTTTCTAGCTTGAAACAGGGATTGTAATAACATGTGTAGGCGTGAAGCTAGTTGTATGGGCCCAAACTTCCCCTCGTAGTGAAATAATGATGTCATGCAAGTTGTGTCACATATTGATAAAATGCAAATCCTCACAAATAACCAGGCGAAGAAAGTTGTTATAAAGAACGTTCTAATCTTGAAAATTAGACATACTATATTTAATCTTCGTGACACAGAATTTGCCATATGCATGGTTGTAGCTATGTTAAAGAGATCCGAACGCTTCATTCATCATTAAAATATTAGATGGTATACAAGGCTATCGTAAGACATAGTAAAGTGGATCCAATCAGGATTCAATTTTCTGTTAAAGAAAATATTGTATGCATAATGTACATTGTAATTTTAGATCGTTTTTCTTGTTGATTCTTCCCCTTGTCATACAAAAGTGACTTATTGTAATGTGAACTAGACTTCCTTGTTAATGTATTCATAAAAAAATAAATATCAGATAATATCTATACTTATACAACAAGTTAAAGTAAAATACTACTGTCAGTTGGGTATGTGTGATTTTTTATGTGATTGTGTGTACATGTTTAGAACTATACTTTAAAAATACTTGTGTTTGTAGTAGATCGTAGTGTGAAGTGTGCTGACGAGTACTAGAAATACCCAGAATGCAATAGTTGTACATTGACGCCATCACCAGACAGACGATAAATAGTAATCCTGTAACTTCCATTGTTTGTGGCCGTTACAACTCCTTGTACAACTATCGGTAAGTAGCGCCAAAATACTACACTGGCGCTGCGACTCCTAGAACTTTTTTCGCGGGGCGCTTTTGTTTTCTTTAGAAGAAAGGAACGAGGGTGATCAGAGAGGTTCTGAGAGCCATCGTTGGGTTCCATCTCAGTTTTCTGTAGGAATACTGAGCTGGGGTAACGTTAACGCTCAGGGGCACTGAGGTTAGCAATTTTTAAAGGTTTTGTGGAGGTATCCACGGGAATTCCGTTTGTAAAACGGGGGAAGGGGAAGATTGGTCTGCTGGGAAACTCCTTGTGGGATAGGTGTACACCCCGTAGCCATCTTGGACTAAAACGTGGTCGCAACTGGTACCCGGTTAACAGTCGACCTGCCGAGCAAAGGGTTTTGGAGAAGACTTGCGCGTGGTAAGCTTCTTGTGGGATAGTTGTGAACCCCGTAGTCAACTTGCAAAAATTGTCATAGTGACTGGTACCATTTTACCAGTAACCGGGTTGAGTAAAGGGAAGGGCGGCATATTTAGCAACGTGGCCGGCCGGGAAGTTTTAAAAACTTGGGAAATAATTATAAATAACATCATTTATTACAAAACCAACACTGAAAAACAACGATTGGTTAAAATGAATAAATGGAATGAAAATATACAAGAGAGTGGTCAGTGTAAAAATTTGGCCACTCAAAAACATTGTTTTCATTCATATACCTAGAAAAACAACAACAATCAGGTTTAAAAAATTGTCATTATCGACAAGTAAAAAAAAACCCAAACAAGGTAGAAATGGCGAAAATAAGAATCAATGAATGTTCATATGATGAGATGTTGTCCCTCCCAGACACAGGCCTAAGATTAAGATCGGCTTGAAGGTTCTGGATTGTGAGGGAGGAGAAGGGAAACCTGAAACCCATCGATGTGGAATACCTTTTAGGGATAACAAGCATGCAAAATCTTGCAGGTCTGTTAGATTTTAGTCCGTGCAGAGTGAGAAACGGGGAAAGAAGAGGTAAGACTTATGCTTACAGGGAGGAGACTCTGGATATGGGAACAGGAAAGCACGTTTCCGGGTTAGCAAGAGGGCACCTTGCTGCTCCTCAGGGCTCCGGTCATGCCAACCTGTTATCCAAATACCGAGTCATCCTACAGAAAATATTTGGAAGGAGACTACTGTCGATGGAAAGTATAGGGAAGCCAATGATGGGGAGTACTGGGGTGCACTGCTGGTGTACGGCAGGGGAATACGGGGTCTATGGATTATTGGAATGTAATATACCGGAGATGGACACATCTGATTCTCCGAATATCCCAAGAAGAAAGAGAAGGGAGATTAATGTCAAAGCAGAGGTTGAAGTTCGTATGGGGAGAGGAAGCCGGGACCAGAGACACTCAAGAGACATGGGAATGGGACAGGAAAGTGGGAACCCCAGAGATTACAAGGGACACAGTAATCTAATGAACAGGGAAAAAGGCGGTGGAAGTGGGGAGTATGGAATTCAAGTTGAAGGGAGAAATAGAGGAACAGAAGTGGAAAATTGGGACCAGTTTCAGAGAGCAGAGATCAGGGGAGTGAAGTCAGAGTTAAAGGGGCTTATTTCAGACTCAGTCAAAGCTTTGCTGATTATGAATAAGGAATTTAAGAACACCCCTGATATAGTGTCAAGGACCCCCACTCAAAGAAGATGGGTAATACAGGCAGGTAACAGCTATGAGAAGGAGGCAAGCCCTAAGTTAATAAATTGTCATTCAAGTTCAGTGGTAACCGAAGTGAAGGATGGAGGTTCCCTCCTAATAACAAAGATGGAAAGAAGCACCCGGAGGAGTAGTTCTTTGGAGCGGAACAGCGAGTCCTCCAGAAATGGGGAAGGTTCACACTCCGAGATGGGAAGGGAAAATAGTATGATATGTAGGGCCAAAACTTACGGGAACAGTTTCACGAAGGAGGGACAGAAAGAGAAAATGGAGGGGTCTGGCACATTCAGCACGGAAGGGGAGCAAGAACCTCTTAAATGGGGGTGTACCCCTCCGGAGGAATGTGTTAACCTACAGAAGGGAGAAACGTACGGCGACAGTTTCACAGGGAAGGGACCAGGAGAGAACATGGAGGAGGTTGTTACACTAACTGTGGTAGGGGACCAGGAACCTCTGGAAAGTGGATGGGACTCTGCGGAAGAGTGTGCTAACCCATCGAAAGGAGAATGTTCAGGCTCGGAAGTGGGAGGAGCATTAATTGGGACATGCATTAGAAAAAATGATAGAGTCAGTTCCATAGAGGACGGAGACGGATTGTCCACAAGTGTGACTGCGCACACGGAGAGGGACAGGGGATTTCCTGAGGATGGTCGGACACACTGTCGTGGTAGTATGGGAGTGCCCAGAGGTGGTGAGAGAGGGAGCCAAATTGCTTTTTGTGACGAAAGCTCACTTTGGGGCAAGGAACCCGGAGTTAAGTGTGTCGCGAGGGATGATGTTGGGTCGGGCCCAGATACCGGCTGCAGAGGGGAGGGTGGACTGGAGGTCAAAGACTTGACGCTTTTTGGGGTAGAGTGTCGGGAAACCCTGAGGGGTGACCGGGTCCTTTTCCCCAGGGTAATAATATCATGTGGGAACATGAACCTGGCTGGTGCAAACAAACCCGTAGAGGTACCAGACCCGGAGGACAGTTCCACGATGAAAGAGTCGGTGATCATATTTTCCGGACAACAGAGCAGGGAACCCCTGGTGGGAGACTTGGTCTCGTCGCCGGAGAGTGTGGAGTTCGGTGGGGAGAATGCGAGGGACTGTGTTGCTGTCGGGGACATGTGCCGACTTGGGGAAAATGGGGCTAGTCAAAATGTGGGGTCGATTTCGGGGTTTGGTTCCGCAGCGGAGGGGATAGAGGCAGGGGTACGGGAGGCCCCCATTGGGGTTCTTGATCCCGTAGCTGGAGAGTGTTGTGTCAGGTATGGAAGGGAGAGGACGCGGTTCTTGGCATGAATGTAGATTGTCTCAGGAGAGGTGGGGTCAGGGAAGGTGCGGGATCGGATCCAGGGGAGGTTTCCAAGGGTAAGGGATGGGGCTATGCTCTCCGAGACAGGGAACACCAGGCCTCGGGTGGTGTACTGGATCCAGTCACCGGAGGGTGTTGGATCGAGCGTGGGAGAGATAGAGGTAAAAGTTCTTTGCAGAGATGTGTATCCTTTTGAGGGAAACTTGATTCGGGAAAATACAGGGTCTAGGGTAAAGAGCACACTAGTTTGGACAGGAAGCCATACTCCCATTATGGTGAACCGAACCCTTTCTCTTGAAAATGAGAAAATGTACAACAGGGATGCAGAGGACGCGAGTCCTTTGGGTGGTCTGCGCCGGCTGGGGAAAGCAGTAGGGTCACGTGTGGCTGAGGTTGGAAATAGGGCACACCATGGGTCTGCTGATGTGGTCTGTGACACTCTTGTTGAGAGCACAGACCCGGACCCTTTAGATCTGTCGGGGGACCAGGCCCATTCAGAGGGGGAGGAAGTGAAACATGCAGATATGGAGGAGCTCCCAGCAGAAAGGAAATTGACAGGGGACAATGTGGTTATTGTAGAGAAGGGGGAACGGTGCCAGTCACGGGAGACGCTCCCAGCCGAAAGAGGGTCGACGGGGGCTGGGTTCCCGGTGGTTGGGAGATCTGTGTCTGTCAGTGTTACTGATGGTGTTGATCAGTCCATCACTGAGGACGTTGGGATGTCAGGATGCAGACCGTCCAAGGTGTGCGAAGTAGACAACTGCAAAGGGACAGGGTCTTACTGTTAGAACCCAGGGGGTGTCTCAGCAGTGAACGAGCATTATTAAATATTGAATGGGAGCAGGTGGGCTGGGGAAGAGGGTCAACGTGGCTTTGGTATTGCACCTGTTGGTGTAGGGGGTAAACAAGTTAATGGCTGTAGACAGTCTTCATGCCTTGGGGTAAATGGACCGTTGGCTCCTCTGGTTGGTCACTTGCTGATCTTTTGACCGGAGGGCTCCTCCGGCCTCATGGTGTGTGGCTACTGCTTGGTCATTGGAACCGGAGGCAGTGTGGTACCTCCAGTTAGGATGTTGGAATGGGATCCGGCCGGGCAGCTGGAGAGTAAAATGTTTTGACATGATTTATGCAGAGACCATTTCCAAACAAAAGCATTGGTTGGTGATAACATTCTGTATGATGTAAGGTCGGGAGTAATTATCAAGTATATTATAGAAGCATGAGTCAAGGTGTGTACTGGACTACTTCTGGGAGCACACAATGGGGAAAATACTGTATTACCAGATCAGTGGTTATAACAAATACATCTGAACAGCTTTGGTCTTGAGACTTTGTTCAGTAATATCAATGCAAGGGCTGGGGGGAAGGTTCAGGTGGAGATTTCAGTTTGGGGACTCACAGTGGAGAAACGCTGAAGGGGGTTCTTGGGCACTAATGTTTAATTGTGGCTGGTTCGAATGGCTAAGCAACTGTCTGTGCTTTGTATGTGCCGGGGTAAGGCGTCATCTGGTGTGTAGCATACATAATTTACTAGACCCATGCCTCCTAGAAGCGCTGTCTCAGTGATATCTGAAGCGTTAGGTCTTGTGGAGGCATCGCCAGCCTCTTGTGAGCCCTAAGTTGGTCTTTGGATTTATCATTATATCGCGGACAACCACTTGTTTTTGGTATTTCTTGTCATGACCATACTCTACTGGTCAGCATCTTATCCTTTCAACCCATCCTAGAGTGACCCTTGGTATCCTGATTAACACTAGTTTTGGAGGATTTCCCAGTTTAGCTGCAGTTCAGGGTCCTTTAAGATAAAACGGGGAGGAGTGTAGTAGATCGTAGAGTGATGTGTGCTGACGAGTACTAGAAATACTCAGAATGCAATAGTTGTACCTTGACGCCATCACCAGACAGACGATAAATAGTAATCCTGTAACTTCCATGGTTTGTGGCCTTTACAACTCCTTGTACAACTATCGGTAAGTAGCGCCAAAATACTACATGTTCATGATTTCATACAGTGTTTATTTTACATGACAAATTTATATTTGTATGCCCATTAATATTACATTACCATTAGAGAAAACCGAAGGAGCAATTAGAAATGGACAATCAGGAGACACTGCCAACATTAGGCACACAAGAGACAGGATTAACAACATTGCATTACACAGAAAACCCCATTACAATCCAGATGATAATTCAAGTGATACGAAAGAGAAAACAGTCCTTGCTCAACTAGCGGTACCCATCGTGTCACTATTAAACATCACGCACATCATTTGCTGAGAGAATCGTAACAACTGCATGAGGACACAATCAGAAAAAAACACAGATAAAGCAAGACCTAGGAATACAATAAAGGGAGTAAAGACGAACGAACCGAACATTGTAGCGGACATGACACAACGGGACTGAAAACATGAAATATGTCATTGGACAAACTGGTGAATATCGGACCTAGAGGTGGGGACGGCTTACGTTTGTTTTCGGTTTGGTTTATGGAGTTTAACGCCTTTTTCAACAATATTTCGTTTTTTTCAAAGCGGTCAGTTTTATTGGTGGAGGAAATCGGAAAAACCCGGGGAAAACCACCGACCTACCGCAAATCACTGACAAACTTTTAAAGCATGTGAAACCTCAACGGACATACACGTAGTTGTAATTGAAGTATTTACAAAATAATGCATTTTCTTTCTTACTTCTTGTAAATAATAAAAATGTTTATATATTAATCATTTAAGTCCAGCACTGATATCTACGTTAAAAAAGGAGCAACTTAACAATAAAGAATGCATACCACGATTTCGTTATAGGTGTAATACCACTAATTATTTCATTTTACATTTTCTACTAAATTTGTGTTTTTTGAGCCTATCTGGCCATTTTATCTTTAGTTTAACCTTTCCAAGACCATATATTTTCTGAAACGTACATGATTCCTCTACGTTCTGTCAAAATTTCAGGGCATGTTTAAAATCTTGCAGTGAAATGCCAGGCTACGAAAAACACCTACTCTAAGAATAGCTCGGTCATCCCCCAGTATTTATAGGTTATGCATCAAATCCTGCATATAGAAATATAACTAAATCTATCAAATATAGGCTCAAAATAATACCTATATATTTTACTCCAATTATCAATTTTAATTATTCGATTCCATTCAGTAGTTTTCACAATACTACAAAATGAAAGGAACTTTTTTCTTTAAAAGTGACTACTTTCGTATATGTGCTAAGCTCTGATTGGTGAATTAGTGGTTTGACACCTTATATGTCGTTCGTCATCCTTATTAGTAGGAAATGGACAAAATCATCTAACACCCTTACATTAAAAGCTGTTATTGTGAATACAACACAGAAACGTAGTACCAGTTAATTCTACCAAATCAGGCACCCTCCTCCAGAGCATAATTACCACTTGTAACATGAATGTATTATTTTTCCTTTGATCTTTTTCATGGTTTATATACCAGAATGTAGGCAACAGCTACGAACTATGAAATAATACACGCAGATACGAGATATTACACACTTTATATCTGGGCTGTAGTTTGATTACTTTCAGAGAGCCGTGGAATAAGCAACGACTTAGATGTGATATTGCATGGACTCATGTTACATATAATTTATACCACGAGTTTCCCACTTAACCTGTGGTATATATATTACTTCTACAGGTTATAGGTATACTATTGTATGGGTATTTGTATGCACTAGTGAATAACAGTTAACAAATATTTAACGTGCATTGTGTATCACCATGGAGTCATTCAACTGTTTAAAGATATTTAATTTGTATATTCTTGCCAACTTATAGTGTGCATTGATTGTTGGTCTTATGAACTTCCGGGTTGACACGCGAGACAACATAAAACGTAGAACATGATATTTCTGATATACACGATATTAGTGATTCTTCAACTGTATAAAGGTAAGATGATTTGCTACATAATTACAACTGTCCCCATCATTCGTAAAACATTAATGTCTATTCAGTAGGGGCTATTCGATGGTATCAATGTAAATATGACATTTCATAAACAAAAACTTCCTTGGTAAAGGTCGTCAAAATCGGAAACCGTTAGTAATATTATTCACTCTTTTGTTAAGCTTCAAAAACTAGCACATTAAAATACAAACGTAGATACTTAATTTGCTGTGATCGACCCCCCATGTGAGGTACACACTCAAAGGCAAACAATAAAAAGTCACATAACTTCTGTCGTCGGTAGCAGGAAAGCCAAACGTCAGCAACCGAAACTGGTGGTGATATTGGTCGTAATTTGAAAAATGCAGAGCAATATGGTTAACGGGATCATCCTTACACATCCGTATACCTAAATATACACTGACCACATACTATTCTGAAATGATTAGGGAGTAGAATAATATAATTATGATCATTATTGAAGACCCTACAGTGACTGTAATAGGAAGAACAGATAATGTAACAAACAGCAGTAAAGACCGTGGTACTCATAGTTTCATTCTTAATAGACAAATGATTTGATTGCTGAACAATACATTGGATAGAGCCTTCAGCTAAAAGTGTCCCTATCGTAGATATATATTTTGGTCATGAAATATGTCCATGTTTAATTCCTACATTTTCCATTTTCCAACATGTTATCATCTTGTTTGTCATGAAGACTAGTTAATTGATGCTTATCACCAAATAATATTAATGCAAACGTAGATATCACATTCCTGTGCACATGGAGCGTTTCATGAATAACCTTCATCAGGTGCGATTGGAATGGCAAATAATTTATAAGAATCTAGAATAATGGCCTAGAATAAACAGAACCTACTTGCCTATTAGTCACTTATTTACAGTCTTTTACTGATCTTTGAACTGGTGGTGCTTATGGCATTTTAGTTTCTGTGAAAGTGGTCTTTTGGGTTAAAGCGTCACCATACACGTTATTTGCTCATTACTTTGCTTTCCCGTCTAACACAACGGGTGGGAATCCCATTAATCGGTATCATGCCACCACATTTCTATGTATGCCCCTCACACCAGTGCTTAGATTTCGTCTGGTCACTGTCCATCTTGTTTCTGTATTGAGCAGGTTGAGGTTTGTCAACGGAATAGTTCGTGTTGTTAGCTATTTTGTCATTCATTACTGTTTATCTGTATATTCTCAGTATTACTTGATTTTTTTTTATTATTATTTATAGGTATCGCAACAGTGGTCCAAGATCCCTGCCCGTATGCTCTTAAAAACAGTGACATAGGTAAATACATATCTAACCAACCCTTTCTTTCTTTTTTGTCATTTTGAATACTGAAAACGGAGCATGTAATACTGTAAATTCAGAAATTAATGCGTGCATTTATTATTGCGATTCCTCAACCGGCGACAAAAATGCGAGGTTTAATTATTGCGACGTGCCAAGATAAAGAAGAAAAAAAAATCGATGTTCTTTTTCGTATTTGTATGTCGTTAATCCCCTTGTAAGCTACTGTCATGTTTACCTTTAATTAAAGTGAATACACATTTTCCTTTGTACACAAATTTTTCACGTGATTGAGAATCTAGAAAGCTTTCCTCATGTTGTAAAGTATTATCGATCAAAGCGTGCTTGTGGGGATTTAGAAACGTTTGTAACAGGTGAACTTTAGTCACGTGCCGAGTCGACAGTAATTGAACATCCGAAGGCGTTGGGCTTGGCTTGGGTGATGTAAAGGTTAATGAAATTTCAAAGAAAGATCAATTGAAGTGTACAAAATAAATAAGTAAACAAAAACGGCAGTTTAAAAGAATTATGGCTTGTATGAATCTGTTATCGGCACAAGCTCAGTTTTACAAACAAATTTAGTCTCCTTTTTTTCAAAGTGCTATTTTAAAATAAAATATTGCTCAATTAACAATACGGTAATTAGAAATAAAAAAATGCCATAAATAGATGAAATTTGGGGGAGCAATCATTAACGTTTCAACATGTCTATGTGGAAGTTTGTCACAAAGAAACGCGCTCCAGATGATATTGTCTTACGTCTACCAGACCCTGCTAAAGCTACAAGCAAAGAAGCTGCTGATAAAATGAGAGCTGCTAATACCGAGATCGTCAACGCCCTTGCCACTGACAAAACAACCATGACCACCAAACGTGGGGTTAAAAGAAAAGCCGCCAATAACCACTACACACCTGAGGTCCGTGCCATATTTTTATACCAGCTTTGTGAAATCGATAATCACTGACTTGTTATCTTTTTAATTTTTAATTCATGTAAATGTTTGTAAACTTTAGTGCTATTCTGTCAATGTAATAAAAATATGTTAAACATTACTTTGTTTCATTACATGATACCATACAAGGAATGTAAGGTAGTTGAAAATATTGTTGTTTCTCATCTGCATCTAGCTTCTTTAAAAATCGAGCATTTATCAACACAGTTTTTATATAATTAGATCGATGAAAAACTAAAATATGTTTGATCTACCCTTACGACGAAAAAACATCGAATGAAACTGACAAGTCATTATTTTGAAAAATAGTGAAACACGGATGTTTAAATACACACTTTATTTTGTCCCTAGACATATTTACACAGGAAATTGTTATCAAAACAATCGATAAACATGTACACGCTTCGCCGCTTTCTAGGTGTCAGTAATCTATAGCATGCACCTGTCGATCTTACCTTTGTAAGAAAAGGGAGATAAATCAAACAGAAACTGATCAACAGAATGAACATTAAAAATGCGAAGTTTTATTAATGCGATCGCCGACCAGTCGCATTTTTAGCATTAATAAAACATCGCATTAATTTCTGAATTTATATATTCAAGATCCCTGCCCGTATGGTATTAAAAACAGTGACATAGGTAAATACATATCTAACCAACCCTTTCTTTCTTTTTTGTCATTTTGAATACTGAAAACGGAGCATGTAATATGCATGACTACCCGATAATACAAATTGAAAAGTGAAATATGTTGTAAAAGACTATAGAAATGATGAATATGAAGCGGGTTGGTTTTCTAGTAGTTGCTATTAAATTGTTACATGTCAAGGCAAAGTACATTCTAATTTGAATTAGATATTTGTGAGATAGTTTATATGTTTCTTTATCCGGAGATATATCATACACTTACATTTAAAAACAAATTTTATTCGGTCACCTCGGGTTAAGAGGGAAACTTAGATGCAACTTTTTAATTATTGATTCTTAATTCCTGATTCTACATGCTTAATTCTTAACCCATACATCCCATAGACTTACGTAGGAAACTTTTCATCTACTAAGTTTCTACATAGGAGTCAGCATTTGTTATATATATATATAAAAAAGATTAGAATGAAAAAAATGCAACAGTCAATCAAACCTAGTAGTAGTAATATTATACATTTTTATATAGTCAATTTAACTTATTTTGTACAATACCTCAACGCTATCATATAGCGACATTAAAAAGAGTCAGGGCGCGGTGGTGCAACGAGTTAGGTAGTTGGATTACCTAATAACTCGTACAAGCCTATCACCAATACGGCGTGGGTTCGCACCCGACTTTGTAAATCACAAAAAGGGTGCACTCGACTCGCAGTAGCAGGTGATAAAGTTTATCAGTTGCTTGCCCATGGTCGGTGGTTTTCTCCAGGTACTCCGGCTTCTTCCACCACTGAAACTGGTCGCCATGATATATAGCTGAAAGTGGCGTTAAAACACCAAAAATAAAAAAATAAATCAATTAGAAAGAGTGCTTCATCTGTTCAGTGGATCATCAAAAGTTTAGATTTGAATGTGAAATAAATTGATCTATTTAATGCTTCTATTGATAGTTACTGTTTTCAATTTACAATTACTAAACAAATTAAATGTTAACGATAAAACACTATAGTCAAAGCATAAGTAAATGTATTTGTACTGATACCAACGATATATCATTATCAAATAAATATGGATAATATGCTAGAATTAATGCAATAGTTATATTAGTTAAATCATTATCTGTTTTAATTACATTCTTACAGTGGCTGATATGTGTATGTCAAGTTCTGCAAGAGAAGAAACAAGTGCTGGAGGTTACAGAGTAGACAATGTTGTATTACGTATAATGATGCAACAAAACAACTGCATATGTCGGGTAACATTGGACAATCAACAAAATCCGGTAGTTGTAGGTTTGAGGAAAGTTGATGGTCTTACATCATCAGCACCAGAGAAAGATGATTGTGGACTTGAAGTTGACATAAATCATATACCTGATATGTCTAATGGAATTGTAATAGATCCTATTGAATGTCTTGTGAACAGTACACTTCGTTATACACCACTGTTTCAAAAGAGTTATCTGCAATTTAGATCTAGGATAATTAATGGAGACTTTATCAGAGGCTTCTGTATACGGATAATACGAGGTAAGGTATCGTTACAAATTGTGATTTAGATATATTAATAGTATACATAAACTGTTATATATTCACTGTTATAGTCCACACCTGCAATATACATAACAAACAACACCCTCAATTAGATTTTGTAAAGCTTCATCGTCAGATAACGTAATCTATCCTCGTCATCTGAAAAAAAATCATAAACCAATAAATTTCGTTCTTCACCCACTAACTATTAATAATACCTCGCATAGCTTGACAAAATATCGAATAATCTATTCGAGTTTACCTCATAAAGGGCATAGTCCTTATTATATAAGTACGCTGAAGAAACAAATCATACACCATCATTCTAACTAAGCATTTAAACAATCGAATCAGAATGATGAGATTACCTAAATAAATGCATAATTATATATATATTTGCAACAAATAAAAAATAATTGGGATTTATGTTGTACCATGGTATAATCCCCGTTCATTTGCATTTGGATCAAACAAAGTGTTAGTACCTGGTTAGTTGAAATTTGTACGCCATCAGTTCCAGATAATAGACCATAGTTTTCTACAAGCACATTTTAAAGCTAAATAATCTACCAAAAACATCAAAGGAAATTTTGCAATGTATATAAATAAACGTTAGCGGAAGGACATTCAAGAATGGACAATCCAGATATATATATTGGAACGGATGTGGCCGAGTGATCTAGGGCGCTAGACATAAGGCTAAGCGATTGCTGCTGCAGTGTATCAATGATGTGAGTTCAAATCCCGTCGAGGGAAGAACAAACAATTTGACGGGTCAAAAAGTTTAATTCTAACACTGTTTGGTTTAATTTTCAGACGTATATATATATATATATGTGTGTGTGTGTGTGTGTTATATTACATCGTTCATATTAGAGGAATGATAAAATACAGATTGCATTTTAGCACAAACAATTGTCTTAATTACTGGACATTTTAAGTGTGTGTATGTGTTGTTTATTGACGAGAGAAACATTTGACATACACCGCTACTTATGCATGATATCAGCTACATGTATGTATTCATATTTGACTTATTATAACAACCTAGCTAATATGTGTCTCTTCATTGTTATAGCTATGAGGTGTATAACGTTACTATCAATATTATTTCAGTTCAATATTAGATGAAACTCATGGATTTGTCAAAAGTCACCAACAAACTTATCACATACACCTTGCCACGGCGCGAATGGGACTCAGTTTCAGTGATTTTAGTCGATGACATCATAGATATTGTCCATCAAAATTCCATATGATTACGGTCATGGCATCGCTTGAAATAACTGTGGAATATATATAAATTTACATAATGAGCAGTCTAAAAAGCAATAGAAACAGATTGTTTCTCTTTGTAAGCTTGAAAATATAAGATATAAAAACAGTACTTTCACTTATATTCAACGCATGAAAATATTTCAGATATCAACAGTGACCCTTCACAAGTTTTACGAATTGATTGTGATGCTGCTCCGATGACAATAGAACAGACAACCGAAAAGATAACAACATCTGATGCACCGCAAAGTTCCCCACAAACGCCTGTTTCGGAGACATCAACCACAAACACTTCTAACATAGATTCTACAACGACAGGTAAAAGAATAGTTACAAGTGCACTAAGTCATCACATGTTAAAGCTAAAGATACACATACATGAAATATTGAATAATAATTTTAGATTGGAATTTCCAAAACTTAATAAGTGAATTGTAAATGTAAGTGGAACAAACCTTCTTAAGAACTACATGTATATTGTGCAAACTGTGGTCAGATTTCTTAATCAAGGTCAGCTTCAGTTGTTTGTAGGAGGTCTCATGTCTTATTTACGTTATTTGTGTTTGTTTGCGTATAGCGGTATCCAACACCTATTGTGTTGTGTTGTTTGCTGTGCTCGTCTTCGTCTTATGTCTTGTGTACTCAATGTTGCCAGTTTATGTGGATTGTCCCTTCGGTTTTCTCTAACGTTTATTTTCTACTCTTTGATGTACCTTGGTAATTAATCTTAGAAATACATATTTTGGTTGTTTTAATCTTTTGCTTGGTATTTTATTGACCTTCGATGGGCTTTTTGTACTTGTGCCCATATTTTTTATAATATATTTATGGACCGCATCAATGAGAAAATTAACCATGATATAGTCTACTCTACATGCAATTTGTGGTATGCTAAGAGGCAATGCTATACTTATTTTTGCAAGTGACAAGATAAAACATTTTAAGATCTATCAATGGCTGATTGGACACTACATTTGCGGTTTGGGCAGTGATCATTGAACACATATTTTGAGGTATGGACAGACGGCATAGGACACACGTTTTGAGGGGTGGGCCATAACAATTGAACTATAATTGTAAAGAAGGATATGGATGTAAATGCACCCGAAAGCCTATTCAACTTTCCACTTCGACACAACTGAAAGTAAAGGAACATCGCCTTTATTTTTGTCTTATTTCTCACAACCACAGTATGGTCATTAATAATTAGTATAACTTATACCGTAAACTGAGTTTGAAGATGCTCATGTACCGCAGTTGAGCGGTTTTCTTTTCTTCTATCGATAAACGCTCCGTTTTAGCATCTTTGTCGTTCTTATGATATTTAAAGAACGGATAAGGGTTATTTGACACTAATTTCGAAGTGCGACTCCGTCCCATTGCGGACTCATGTGTGTACAGGTCACACAGGTCACACAGGTCACACAGGTCACCTTGGATGATATTGCTATCATGTTTAGGCTTTTTTGTTTTATTGTTCCGAAACATGTTTAATTTATTTGGCTTTCTAATGTTGTGCTTTTGAGCGTGCTTGATGAAGGCTATTCCAGAAACGCTTCATGCACACCTAATTATATATCAAGGTTTTTATAATTAATTATTCTTACAGGGCTTGAACAAACAACATATATTGTAATTGGTGCTGGTTCTGGTGTAGCTTTAATACTGTTGGTAGTCATAGTTGTAATATGTCTAAGGTTTGTTAAAATATCATGTACTTTTGATGTTTGATGCATTATCTGCAATTATTTCTGCATGACAATAATCTCAACAATAACAAGATACGTCCAATAAAGATATTATCTATGCATTGCAGTAGATATCTCGCGTATCCTTTCGCAAGCCAAGTAAGATGTACTACAATCAATAAGAGAAACGACCAAGTCGATTTGAAAACAATTACAAAAATGTTGAACACTTGAAAATCATGGACAGAAACAAAATGCTACATATGTGGTTGGTTGTAATATTGACATACATTCTACAAGAATAAAGAGGTTGATTAGTAATGAATACTAACAATTTCTAGCTAGAAAACTCAAAAGAATGGACCACATTCACCCTAGTATATATATGAGGATAAGGGTAATAACAAAATTACCGAACACAGAGCAATTTTCCAAAGGGAAATTCATAACTCATAAATCAATAAACAGACAAAATCGGTCAACAACCGGGAAACTGGAAAACCGCAATGGTCCTGGCTTGGTACAGGCATTTCTAAAAAAATGGTGGATTGAATCAGAGTTTACGGCGCCATCCTCTCGCTTCCATAACGGTTCAAAGGTTCCCGTTGTCACTAAAACAGCATTTACAACAATACTGGAAAAAACAGGCAAAATAGCAGTCAAACAGTACCAAACTCAGTACCCTAATATATCTCGTGAAGCATCACCATCAACTATGAGTCCTTTGAAGTATTGATATGAATCTCATAATGTGAAAAATCAGTCTGCTCTTAAGTTACCACAATACTATATATATTGCATAATATCGACATTTGAGAATTATTGTCAATATGCGTTACATTATTCAAGTAATAATAATTTTAAATTGAAAGACGCTTTAAAACTTTAGTGATAATAGAAATATATTGGAATCGTACTACAACAAACACTGCAATCAATATATAGGTATTCGAATAAGGTCAATATAGAGACCCACAAGGTAGGTATAGAAATATAACCTAGTTTGTCCGCTATAGGGCATAACTCCTCCAAAGTTGACGCTCATTAGATACAATGATTTTGCTATAAACATAGTTTAAGCTGTTTAGAATTATTGCTCTAAGATAGGTTTAGTGCTAATATTATTTTCAGTATTACTTTAAGTTATATTTGTGTTTTTTTAATAGCAATAACGTTTCAGATGTCCTAGGCTGTCTGTGGTTTCATAAAACACTTATGTACTGGTTATTTGGACAATAGTCAGTATACAATGTATTTCTTCTCGACATCAACTATTCCCCTATTATACCTGGATATGGTGTATAATAAAGAGCATTGTGGAATTTCATATTGTATGTTGTATCACAGTATTTGTAAGAGTTTAATTTAAAACATCTGTTTTTCTTTTTTTCATTAGAAGGAAATCAACACAAAAAGCAGGAACCAATGGATATGTAGATAACTCACATCAGCCAGAAGAAAGTGGCGATAAATTGCCAGATAATGTACTATACGTGCCAGCGGGGGAATTTGATATTACTGGTGGTAAATGCAGTACCGCTGATGTGGATACAGCAAGATCCTCCAATAAACGATTAAGCATGGAAGGCAATTACAGTACCGTTGATGAGGATATGCCAAAAACTTCCAAAAATAGAATAAGCATGGATGGAGATTACAGTACCGTTGAACTCAATGAACATTTGGATACAAACTGTAGTTATCCTGAGAATTCAGAACTAGGGCAAGCAAAAGAGAAACAAAAACCAACTATCAAACCAAAACCTAAATCGACCTGTATAAAGAGTGAGGAGAATCGCTCCTCTGATCAAAACATAAGACACATTACTCCACTAAATGGCAGTGACAACGTCTATGCAATTGTTGATAAAAGTAGTAAAAATGTCCCTACAGCTAATGTAAGTAAAGGGGAGGGAACATGTCAGTCTGATCAAACCTACGCTGTTGTGGACAAAGCACGGAAACGTAAATCTAGTAAGGATGAAACAAATAAAAAGAAGTTCGAAATAAATTCTGGCAACAGGGTCTAGGCTATGTGATATTTTTTCAGGAATAATATAACATATCTTATTAAGATCTGAGTATCTATCCTTTGGTTTCCTAAAGTTCATAACATTAACTTCGCATGTAAGATTAGTCTGTTCCTATCTGTATAAGAGACTTTCCCAAATACCATTAAGGAAAGTTGTATTTGTTTTTCAAAATAACAGAGGAGTGAAAAAACAGATGCTAAAATGTTGATATTGGTGCAATCACTGCTTAAGCTTCTTTTGATAATATTAAATATTCTTACACATACTGCATAAATTATATAACATATACTGTAAATAATAGGAAGATGAAACTGACCGTCAATTTATGTTAGACGTGGCTGTAAAGGAACTAGAAATACTGAATAATTATATAGTTTAGCGTGCACAATGTATTACTGGAATAACCATGATCGGGTACCTTCAAAGACAAAAGAATGGAATGCGAAATAATTTAAGTCTTTCAGATCAAGAAATCCAAAGGACATAAATAGGATATTGAAAAACAATCATAATTATACATGCTTAGTTTTTTAGCTATGAATTAATGTAATATGTATATTTTGGTAAACTTGAAGATCGTGAAATGGTACGTAGTATATCCAATCGTTTAAAGGGTAGCAAATTTGGAATTAACCCTCATTATCCACAGGAAGTACTAGAAAGGCGCAAAAAATGGTTACCTATACTGTTAAAGGAGAGGAAAAACAATAAAAAGGCATATATAAAAGGGGATAAATTGTATGTGAACGGGGAGTTGTGGAAGCAATAAGAGTCAGCGGAGAATGATTCTCAAAATCATAAAGATATTTTAAAAGTCTGTTCGTGGAATATTTCAAAAGGATTAGTGCGTAAATTATCGGACAAATCATTCTTGGAGTTAATTAATAAATATTGTGTATTGTGCTTAAATGAGTGTTGGGTAAAATGTCCTACATATTTTGATTTACCGAGTTATGAAAAAAAGTATTTATTTCGAGAGAAGTGCAGTGGAATAGGTGTTGTTGTTTTTTTATGAAAAGTGGTTAGTTCCATATATTGAAATTGTAAAATGTTGTGTAGATTGCATGATTTGGTTTAAAATTGATAAAAGTATTATGTCTAATTGTGTAGATTTATATATGTGTGCTATATATATGCCGCCAGACAGAAATGTTTTTTACCGTAAATATGATTGTGATGTATTTGATGTCCTACAAGAACAAGTTGAAATTTTCAATGCTCTTGGTACTGTATCTGTCATAGGTGACCTGAACGGACGAGTTGGATTAGAACTAGACTATATACCCGATGATACATTAGATAAGCAATTACTTGATAATATTTCATTTATTAATTATATGAGTGACAATAATTTGCCGCAAAGACTTTCTGAAGATACTAATGCACCGAACAGTTTTGGGAGGCGTATTTTACAACTTTGTAAATCATCTGGGTTACGCATATGTAACGGTAGATTTGGAACAGACAGCAAGAAAATTACATTTAACAATAAAAACGGTAGTAGCGTTATTGATTATTTGTTATATCCACAAGATCGAATGTTTAATGAGATCAAATCATTTTATATTGAACCATTTAACACCTTTTCATGTCACGCACCTATGACTGTTGAAATTTACCTTAAGGGTAATAATAGGATTATAGATCAATGTAATTGTAGTAATCATAGGTGTAACATATTTAAATGGAATGAAGGTGTTGAGGATGACGTCAGAAACCAGGTATTGATGAACACACAGAAGTTTGAAGATTTACTGTTAAACATGGATGAAAATATAGACATTGATAATTGTGTAGATAATTTGAATAAAGTTTTAACAGATATATTTGAACAGTATACGAAATCAGAATCGATATATAGAGAGCACTGTGATTTTTGTGTTGGACAAGTTAAAACATTTATCGCCAAAAATGATAAACCTTGGTTTAACGAAGAGTGTAAAATATCAAATGGCTATTGACAGCTTTAACAAATATAGGTCGAATTAAAACAGACTCAGTCTTAATTTAGCCAAGCAGAGATACAAGTATTTGGAGAATAAACTCAAAAGACAATATAAGAATCAACAGGGTAACATGCTATCAAAGTTGAGGAAATCGAATCCGAAGCGTTTTTACCGTAAATTTAAAAAGCGGAAACAGCCTGTCATACACGATATCTCACTGAGAAGTTCAAAGAACATTTCAAAAACTTAACATCAAAATGGTGATATAAACCATGATACAACTGAAACTGTGTTCGATGAATTAGACCGCCCGTTCGACGAAAACGAACTAGATGTGTGTATTACCAAATTGAAACGGGACAAAGCTATTGGTATTGATAATATAATGAATGAATATATATTAATGTCTAAAAACTTGATCAAACCTGTATTGTGTAAACTGTTTAATAATATTTTAAATACTGGTAACTTTCCGGAAATCCGGGTGAGAAGTATCATAATTCCAATTTTTAAGAAAGGAAATCCTAATGATCCAGGGAACTATCGTGGCATTTCACTAGTGTCGCATATGGGAAAACTGTTTACATCTTTATTAAATAACAGACTAACAAAGTGGAGTGAAAATAGTTCGGTCCTCACAGACGCACAATTTGGATTCCGGCCTGGATATGGAACTACTGACGCCATCTTCAGTCTTAATTCCTTAATATCAAAATCACTAAGAAAGGTAAACGTTTATATTGTTGTTTTATAGACTATGTTAAAGCCTTTGATAGTGTTTGCCATTTAAAATTATGGTTAAGGCTAGCAAGATGTGGCGTTACTGGTAAGCTACTTAATGTCATTAAGTCTATGTATTCAAAGCTAAAGTGTTCTGTCAAATCTGATGGACATTTTTCAATTTTTTTCACAAGTAATATAGGTTTAATGCAAGGAGAATCCTTGTCAACTATGTTTTATTCTTTTTATATCAATGATATGGAGATAGAACTGATAAATAGTGGTTGTCAATCATATGAATTAAAATCACTGAATTTATTTTTACTTATGTATATGTTGATGACACAGTTTTGTTTAGTGAAAATGTAGATGATCTGCAGAAAATGATTAATTCTGTAAATATTTGTTCAAATGAATATGGTTTATATATTAATCTATTAAAGACAAAAATTGTTATATTTAGAAATAGAGGTCATGTAAAGGTTGACGAAAAATGGTTTTTAAATGGTAATAAAATTGATGTTTGTAATGAATTTATTGGTATACTTTTTTATTATACTGGTAAAAGTTACATACACAGAAAATGCTTTCAAATCAGGGTAGAAAAGCTGTTTTTTCATTATGTAGTAAAATCAATGAAGATTATTTTAACTGTGAAACATTATTGTCACTTTTTGACACACATGTATCAAGTATTTTGAATTATGGATGTGAAGTTTTGGGATATCATAAAGCTGATGATGTAGAGAAGGTTCATATTAGTTATTTAAAGCGTATTTTAAAAGTAAAAAATCTGCTGTTAACTATATGATATATTGTGAGTTGGGAAGATTCCCTATGTGTATTGAAAGATATTGTAGAATGCTCAGATATTGGTTTAAATTGCTTTATACTGATAACTGTATTTTAAAATGTTTGTATGAAGATAGTTTGAAAGTTCAGTGGTAAAGCCTAATGATAAATTAAACTGGGCATGTAGAGTAAGAGATGTTCTTTTTAAATACGGTTTTCATAATATCTGGATATCTCAGTATGTTAACCATGTAGATTGTTTTATATGTGAATTTAAACAAAGAATGAAGGATAACTTTATTAGTGAAATGAATACATTTTTAATGAGTCTCCTAAATGTCATTTATACAGATATATTTTTGACAACAATGTTTTACAATTTTATCTTGATCGTCCAGTTAATTATATTTATAAACCATATATTTGTAAAATGCGTATATCAGCACATAATCTTAATATTGAAACTGGAAGATTCTATAATTTTGATCATAATGAAAGAGTTTGTAGTATGTGTAACTTAAATGTTGTTGAAGATGAATACCATTTTGATCTGCAATGTGAAAAATATATTGATGTAAGAAGACGATATCTTAAGAAATATTATTGGCAAATGCCGTCATGTTTTAAATTAGTACAATTACTGTCTGTACGCAATATTAAGGAACTTAACAATTTTGGTAAATATTTGTTATTAGCTGAAAAAATTCGCAACGCTTAGTTTCATTTCATTTTGTATTATTGTTTTGCGTATATATTATCATGCTCCGCTGTTATTATCATAATTGTATATGTATTTTCACTGATGCATTAAATAATTGTATATTGTATGTATATTTCTATAAGTAGTATTGCTTTTGAATAAAGAATTTGAATTTTGAATATGTAGACCTACTTGTCGTTAATAAACGGTCTGCTGTTTTCGTTACCTGTACACACATACTTACTTACCTGTGAAACGGGTTATTGATCGATTTTTGTTTATGTGTATATGACAGGGTGTGCAAAGTGCCACGTGTACTTTTCAACATTTGTGTTTGCGAACGAAAGCTGATTTTTTGTGTGTAGAGTTTCATTTTCTATTGGTTTTGGTATGGTGCGGCGAAAATTAACCATACCAGAAAGGTGGCAAGCTGTTGGCATGCATAACGGTGGTTCTAACCATTGAAGGGTGGCATCTTTGTACGACTGATGCAGCGTTTTTGTCAAACGGGGAATGTTACTGACCGTCCACGTGCAGGTAGATCTCGCAAAACGACGCCGAGAGAGGACTGGCTCATATCCAGACGGGCGCGGCAACGGCCGTTCAGTAAAGCTGGTGCACTTCGTGGTAATTTAGCATTTGGAGGCCACATTAGCACACACACTGTAATCAGACGCCACCACCATCAGGGAATGCGAGCGCGACGATCCATAAAACGTCCACAGTTGACATTATGTCATCGCGATGTCGCCAGATATGAACCCTTTGAAGCATGTATGGGACTTTATTGGCCTAAAAATTAACCAACGCAATCCAAAATATCAAAATATTGACGAATTAAGAACTGCTATCTTACATGAGTGACAACAGTTCCCCCAAGAACGGCCTAGGCGTGTTGTGCGAAGCATGACGAGGCGTGTTACAGAACTTCACAATAAACGCGTTGGATATACTCGTTATTGATTTCTATGCCTTACACATACGGACAATAGATGCATTTAAAAGTTCTTAAAATCTTAAGATTCTGCATTTTAATGCAATGTTAAAAATTTCCATCAAAGACAAACTGGTTTTACTTTTTTCCAGCGCCTGTTTTGAACTCCATTTTTGCCACGTCATATTCACGTCTTTCAGGATGATAAATACTTCGTAGATTGGTAATTTTAGAGCCCTTGGTTTGGTCTTTTAAGAAGTGTAAGAAAAATGGTGATATCTATTTTATTGTTTTAACAGTATTGATGTAAAACAATATATCGATAAATATATAGGGTGGTGCTTATCTTTGGTCGGAGTGTATATATCATTAACAACATATCCATGGAATGTCTCAATTAAATTTGATAATACAAATCGGTTCGTTATTCAGTTTTTACATAGTTTGTTGTTTTCCATGTAACCGATGTGTTCTGTTGTAAATGTGTAATCAGAAGCCGTCACTCCAATAATGATAAACCATACAATGGTCTAATGTAAATACATTCAGAACTGGTGATTTCTACAACTGGTTATACCATATGTACACGCCTATTGCCATCTACAGCCAATATTTTTACATCTGTTTTATTAATTTTTTTTAATTTATCGTAAAAGGTTACATTATATATTTTTACTTGACCACAATAATTCTTCCGTTTTGTTTGGTTTTCTATGTAAGACAAGCCATAAAGACAGCTGCGCGTGAACCTGTCTTACATGGCATTGTCAGCCAATCAAATCGGCCGAGTATAATCAATAATCAATTCTACGACTGCTGTAGTAATATAAATTGTCGTCTTAGTAGATCTAAAAAAGCTTCAATTTTATATCAATTGTACTTGAATTTTAACTGATTTCCCCTAATAGATTTAATGCGGTTTTAAATAAGTGTGTATTTACTGCATTGCACGTGGCGTTGTAATATTTTGTGTAGTAAACATGACATTGACATGCGAATGAATGAATGAAATCGACATGCTTTGTTTTTAAGTTGAAACGGAAGAAACAGGTACTTGTACTCGTCCTTATTGAAGATCTGAGATTTCTTCCACTCGTGAGAGAAATTCAGCAACTCTCCACTCGTTCCGCTACGCTCCACTCGTGCAAAGACGGAATTTCTCACACTCGTGGAAGAAATCCCAGACCTTCAATAGGGACTCGTGTAAGAACCTATTAGTCTTCATAAGGCTGAAGATAACAATGAGAAAAATATTTCAAAATAATTTAAATATTTTTACAGAGAATAGGTATATGTTCATGTGATACAAATATACACTGCTTAAGAGACACAACGAAGATTACAATCTACAAGAACATAATCAGCCAAGCAAAATAATAAGCAACCATACTATACAAAAAATGCCAAAACAAACAAAGGACTACTCTTAATGGATTTATAAGCATAGAACAAACATATGTTATTTGAATAACATGCTTAAGATTCCAACTACAAGATAAAGAAGACCAAAGTTTACAACAAAAAACATAAAAAAAAATGTGTAGTATTGCAACATTATCGAAGGGAGAACACAAAGTGGATTAAGCATAGACGAATATAATATTTTAATAACATTTTGAAAGATTCAGTGAAACAGCTTTAGTATACAAAATGTTTATTAGAACACGGATCTTAAAGATTACAACTAACAGTATTCAAACATTTACTAGAACATGAAAGAACTGTAACATTGCAATATTAGTTTTCGGAGAGGTCAACGACAGCATAAAACGTTTACTAAAGCTATTTTCGGACAATGTCAGAGGTCAACGATGGAGTAAAGATGTTTACTAAAACACTAAGAAGTATTTAACATTGCAATAAGGGTAATAATAAAATTACCGAACTCCGAACAATCGTCCAAAGGGAAAGTCAAAACTCCTAAGTATATTGTAATGCTGCGGACCTTGTGTAAAGTTGACCTGCGCACCACAAGGTATACAGCGCTACAAAAGTAAGGGTCCGTTGGATGTCGGGGTTTAGATGAAAGTAAATTTAAATGGATTCAACAAATTACAAAGGCTAATAAAAATTCAGATACTTTATTAAATAATAATAATAACGTTGCGCGATCGTCTGTGTCTTTGACCCTCGTGGTTGGACAGGAACACAACAAACAATTACTTAATTAATTACAAGTATAATTAATTAATTATCCAAATATGCCCTTTAAAGGACAATAACTACATTCACAACTATTTATATTTACTACAAATAACAATAATAATTGTCTACAATAAACGACACCGACGTCGCTTACATGAAATATTTACCACAATCTAGCTAAATAATATCAAATTACTTTCCTTATGTTAAAAAAAACTAGGGTACAAATTGTTGATAGTAAAACGTAACCTCACTTACGCAACCCGCTCCAAGCTCGGTTGCGATCAGATATAATGGCGACTACGTACAATCTGAATAAAAAATTATATGAACCGTCTGCAAAAACGGACTTTCAGAATTTCCAAGGAGGTGGCAACCCGCACCTTTTACAACCTACTCCAAGAAGCAACCTTCACCCAAAACAACCCACACCTTGAAATAACCGACAACCAGAACAACTATACTACGTAGTTGTACTAACAACTTTTAACGTAAACTTTTATAAGTTTCTATAAGTTTCACATCTCCTCACTTGTCTTCTAATCTGACATCTTTCAGTATGTATCATTAACTTCTTCTATTTCTACGTTCTAACTTGTCTGCTGTAAAACTACTAGGCGAAACCCTCTTCAAACTAGCCGCGTCCAATACTTATACGTAATATAGATGGCGCTTCGATCGCTTTACAATAATTGACCAATTCGCAAGCAATAAACAGATAGGGAATTCCCCTTTGACATTCCAAAAAATGTAAACAGACGACGTGATTTGTAAATAATCGCGATGTCGATTTAATCTTCTCATAATAACTATAACTTATCAAAATACATATATGCATCAACAAATCCAGACATTCCTCTCTGAAAACATGATCATTTTACTTTTACAGTAGGTATGATGAACTGAAATTGCTCATAATACTGATATTTTATCAACCTCCCACGAAACAGCTGATCATTGTATTTCGTACACAGCAACTAGGCTGACGCAGACTTCCAGCTATATGAATCAACCGTGTTGCTTTACGATGAACTTTAGCAATTTCTTTAAGAACCTTTCAATTCTTTAACCGATATTTTCTTAGGGCTAACCCACATGTTAAACAATTTTCTCCGAATTCGTAGTGTTTGGTGAGCGTTACAATATAAGCAGACAAAATCAGTCAACAACCGGGAAAACGGTGAAAATCGTAATGACCCTGACTTGGTACAGGCATTTCCAAAGAAATAGTGGGTTGAATCAGATTGTAAGGCGCCACACCCCCCGCTTTCATTATGGTTCAAAGGTTCCGGCTGTCACTATAACAGTATGTATAACAATACTAGAACAAAATAGGTAAAATAGTAGTCAACGCAGTACTAAATTCAGTGAGGAGGGTGGAACACCTATCGTGACCCCTCTCCATCAACAACCACGAGTCACCTGAAGTATTTCAACTACGAAAGTAAATGTCAAAAACACTTTTACATCACACATTGATCAAATATATTTTTGACATTTTTGTTGACTTCCTTATCTTTATACATTTTCACTTTATGAAAACCCATCGTTCACCATCGTCTCTGCAGAGACAGAATATATTTCGACAAAATCTTGGTGTCGGAATATAAACTTTTTAAGAGATCGAATAAGGGGACTCTTTTTATAGACCTGGTCTAGTAGCCTGTTTCTCAGATAAAGATGACGTCTCAGGAAATCATAATAATTGCTACTGGCCCTTGCATAACGTATCAATTGCGAGATGTAAACACCATATGCAGGAGAAGCTGGTATATTGCTGCACATATTTGGAAAATTTATTATTTTAAAATTGAAGTCGTCCCGTTTATCATAAATCTTAGTACTGAGTTGACCACTGTCGTCAAATTCGAGGTATAAGTCCAAGTCAGAGGTCAACAATGGAGTAAAGGTGCTTACTAAAACACTAATAATTATTTAACATTGCAATACTATTTTCGGACAAGGTCAGAGGTCAACGATGGGGTAAAGGCGTTTACTAAAACTCTAAGAACTATTTAGCATTGCAATGCTATTTTTAAACAAAGTCAGAGGTCAACGATGAAGTAAATGCGTTTACTAAGACATTAAGTCCTGTGTATCATTGCAATACTATTTTTGGACAAGGTCAGAGGTCAGCCATGGGATAAAGGCGTTTACTAAAGCACTAAGAACTATTTAACATTTCAATACCATTTTTAAACAAAATTAGAGATCAACCATGGGTTAAAGGCGTTTACTAAAACAGAAAGAACTGTGTCACATTTCAATGCTATTTTTAGACAAGGTCAGAGGTCAACGATGGAGTATATGAACACGACCATGACGAGCAACGTCACTAAACCCAATCTTGAAACGGAACAAAAGCTAATGTATCTTATGAGTGTCTTACCCTTCTTGAGTATTGTCGTTCAATCGTTGTAATAATTCGACTCACTAGACACCAGACGTCTGGAACCAACTTCTTCAAGTGGAAGGTTATAGATAGATTCACATTTTATAACGTTATTTGTGATCTGTTTTACAGCATCTCAAAATTTGCGTTCAGTATTCAACGAATCGTCTTTAAAAGTATTCCTCAGTACATAGTCTGTTCAGTGTACACGATGATTTCGTTTGAATTTTCGTACGCTCAAGTTTTCGTGGCACTCGTCATGGCTTGTTATGGCTATTTGCTTATCTGCAACAATCGGCATTTAAAACTAGGGAGATATGATTCATGGTTAATTATTCCAAGCTTTAGTATACCAGCCATCACGTTTGTGTTAGCTCTGATCTTCGGATAGATACAAGCCGCCAACAATTGGTATGTATATACTTGCTCATGTCTAATTCTAATAACCTACCATATTGTTAGTTTTTATGTAAGCTCCTAATTTCCTACCGTATACCTATGTGTGTATGTAATGTAATCTCCTAATTACCCATTGCATAGCTATTTTTCATGCTATATAACTTTAATATTGTTAAAAGTGGCGTTCAACACCATGAACTTTACCTAAACCTTCATGTTAACAGTTAATTACCTACCGTATTGCTAGTTTTAATGCAAGCTCCGAATTACCTATCGTATAGCTATTTCTATGTAAGCTCGTAATTACCTACCGTATAGCTATTTTTATGTAAGCTCACAATTACCTACCGTATCGCTATGTTTTATGCAATCTCCTAATTACCTACCGTATAGCTATTTTTATGTAATTTCTTAATGACCTACCGTATAGTTTTTTTATGTAATCTCCTAATAACCTACCGTACAGCTGGTTTTTATGTAAGCTCCTAATTACCTACCGTATAGCTAGTTTTTATTTAAGCTCCTAATTACCTACCGTATAGCTAGTTTTTATGTAGGCTCCTAATTACCTACCGTATAGCTAGTTTTTATGTAGGCTCCTAATTACCTACCTTATAGCTAGTTTTTATTTAAGCTCCTAATTACCTACCGTATAGCTGGTTTTTATGTAGGCTCCCAATTACCCCACCGTATAGCTAGTATTTATTTAAGCTCCTAATTACCTACGTAGAGGTAGGGTTTTATGTAAGCTCCGAATTACTTACCGTATAGCTATTTTTTATGTAAGCTCCTAATTACTTACCGTATAGCTAATTTTATGTAAGCTCATAATTACCTACCGTATAGCTAGTTTTTATGTAAGTTCCTAATTACCTACGGTACAGCTGGTTTTTATGTAAGCTCCGAATTACCTACAGTATAGCTAGTTTTTATGTAAGCTCCTAATTACCTATCGTATAGATAGTTGTTATGTAAGTTCCTAATTACCTACTGAATAGCTATGTTTTTCTGTTAGCTCCTATTTACCTACTGTATAGCTAGTTTTTATGTAAGCTGCTAATTACTTACCGTATAGCTATTTTTTATGTAATCTCCTACTTACCTATCATATAGCTAGTTTTTATGTAAGCTCCTAATTACCTACGGCATAGTTTTTATGTAAGCTGCTAATTACCTACTGTATACCTATTGTTTATGTAAGCTCCTAATTACCTACCGTATAGCTATTTTTTATGTAAGCTCCTAATTACTTTCCGTATAGCTACTAATTTTTATATAAGCTCCTAATTACCTACCGTATAGCTAGTTTTTTGTCACCTCCTAATTACCTACAGCATAGCAATTTTTTATGTAAGCTTCTAATTACCTACCGTATAGCTATTTTTCATGTAAGCTCCGCACTCGAGGGGAGCACACTATCCATTACACTACCGATGCGGTCATGTTGTTCACTACATGTTAAGTAGATGTTCAGGGGAACCGAATCCGCAATCAAGAATGGACAATCCAGAGACATCAGCAACATTGGGTAATGGACAATCCAGAGACATCAGCAACATTGGGTAATGTAAAATCCAGAGACATCAGCAGCATTGGGTAATGAACAATCCAGAGACATCAGCAACATTGGGTAATGTAAAATTCAGAGACATCAGCAACATTGGGTAGTGGACAATCCAGAGACATCAGCAACATTGGGTAATGGACAATCCAGAGACATCAGCAATATTCGGTACAAGACACAGAACGAAGACAAACTAAACAAAAAGAAAAAAATAAACATTAAGAACTATTTAACATTGCAAAACTATTTTTAAGCAAAGTCAGAGGTCAACCATGGGGTAAAGGCGTTTACTAAAACAGAAAGAACTTTGTCACATTTCAATACTATTTTTAGACAAGGTCAGAGGTCAACGATGGAGTATATGAACACGACCATGACGAGCAACGTCATTAAACCCAATCTTGAAACGGAACAAAAACTAATGTATCTTATGAGTGCCTTATACCAGCCTTCACGTTTGTGTTAGCTCTGATCTTCGGACAAATACAAGCCGCCAACAATTAGTATGTATATACTTGTTCATGTCTGATTCTAATAACCTACCATATCATTAGTTTTTATGTAAGCTCCTAATTTCCTACCATATACCTATTTTTTATGTAATGTAATCTCCTAATTACCAATTGTATAATTATATTTCATGCTATATAACTTTAATATTGTTGAAAGTGACGTTCAACACCATGAACTTTACCTAAACCTTCATGTTAACAGTTAATTACCTACCGTATAGCTAGTTTTAATGAAAACTCTTAATTACCTACACATATACCTATTTTTTATGTAAGCTCGTATTGTATAGCTATATTTATGTAAGCTCATAATTACCAGCCGCATATGTATTTCTTATGCAATATCCTAATTACCTATAGCTACCCAGCCGAGAAGCCAGTGACACAGGAGAGTTCACTTGACGTTTTTTGTCACGTGATTTTCGACGTAAATATTGACGCGATGGAGGTCTGAGGACGGCCTCAGAAATTTGTTGCTTTATAGCTTCGATTATGGTTATTTGTAATATTTTGTTGAAAGGATCATTTCTACGAACATTCGGGAACGTAAATGTTTAAATTTTGCATCTGTATTCTCACTTTCAAACAAATAATGACTCTCATAAAATGGACCTTTAAGATTTCTCGTCCCTGTTTGACAACAGAAAACATCTTTTGTTTAATTTATTATTGAATATGCCGGTAAATTTCTTACTTTTAATACACAATTGACTATCATGGGTGACATATATCCAAAAAGTTGCAAGGTTTATCATCGGGGATACGATTGTGTCAGTTATAATCAGCACCTGCCGAGATGAAAATTGCTACGAGGCGGCGTAAATTAATGGATTTTCGGATACTCTCGGGATTTTCCTTTTCAATTGACTAACATTACTGTAGTTTTAAGAACTCGAACAGATATTTTTCAAGGCCTAGATGTAAATAAATATCTTTTAAACAAATATGGACAGAATGTATACAGATTGTGTTAAGAAAGTTTGTGGATAAGGTCAGAATTAAGTGAAAATTGCTTCCAAAGTGTTTTTGTCAAAATCATATCAATAAATTTTGTTAAAAAAAGTTTTATTCATGCCTAGTGGGAAAGCAAGTTGGGAAAGTATAAAATGGATAAGTTGGAGAGAAAGTAAAAATTAACAAACTTGAGTGAAGATTAGTTTTGTTGTCAAAATCATATTAATAAATTTTGTTTAAAAAAACCTTTTTTAAACAAAAAATTTAAAAACAAAATTGCTTCCATAGTGTTGTTGTTTAAAAAAAACTTGAGTGAAAATTAGTTGTTGTCAAAATCATATTAATAAATTTTGTTT